>OZ022254.1:14169078-14194078 GCA_963978915.1 Caenorhabditis parvicauda | reverse complement strand
TGTAACTTTCTATTCTTACTGAGAAAGGTTGTCCATTTCTAGTCAAGGAAGTGTTATTTCCTTTCTTCTCAATGTTTCATAGCAACATCCCAAGCATCAGTCCTTGATTATAAAAATTTCTATTCTTACTGGGATAGGTTGTTCTCACCCATGGGAGTGCTATTACCTTCCAATGAATCGTTTTTCAATTTCTCTTAGCGGCATCTCAAGCCCGTTGATCGTGTAACTTTCTATTCTTATTGAGAAAGGTTGTCCGTTTCTAGTCAGGGCAGTCATATGTCCTTCCAATGAATTGCTCGGTTCTTCGCAATGTTTCATAGTATTCTGATCAAATGAATCTTTGTTGTCCATTAATAGTTGGGGAAGTCTTGTACACGTCCAACAAATTCCTTCTCAATGTAGGATAGCTACATCTCAATCATTAGTTCTTGATCATGCAACTTTGTCTTATGATTCGCAGTGCAACTTTTTGAGCATCACTTTGTCGTCAGGTTACTTTCTATTCTGACCCTTTCTGATTTTTGTATTCTGATCATATATTTTGGGCTGTGTAGAGACGTGTAGAGTTTCTTCTCATTCTGATGTTTTTTGAACTGCTCTTTGAAGAAATTTGTGAAAAACCAATTTTTTTTCTGAGTTTTCATAGACTGGTCTTTTATTTTTTGACAGTTTATGTACTGAAACATGTTTACATTTTTGGTCATAGGATCGATTTCCATCTTCTCCATCTATTTCTTCCATTTTTTCGAACTTGAAGGAATTGACTGTTGTCTTTCCTATGAACGTTCTGAAGTTTAGTTCTTACCAATACTTTTCTTTCTCATTATTCACTCTTGATCAAGTTCCAAGCTTCCATGAACATTGTACACCAGTCAATATGCTGGCGCACAGTCGATTTAATAGGTTTTGTATGTGAACTCTTTCTCTCTCTCTCCCTCCACCTCTCACCCTTCGATTCTTTCTCTCTCTCTCTATTTATTGGAGGAGCACTCGAGAATGCGAGAAAACAATCATATCAGATCATCATCCGAGTGTCTCTCACGGGCGGTCACACTAGCTCATCCTTACTATCCTGCCGCCATTCCTATCGGCTTCACCATGACACCGTTCTGCTGTGTTGCCAGGCAGCCCTCGTCGGTATGTTTAGAAGGAAATAATTGGATTTGAGAATTTCTCATTGAAAAGTTGAAATAATGGACGTTTGTGATTTATTAGAATGCTTTTTGTTTTGGTTTTTGGGGTTCGGTTGAAGTTTCTCATTTTATTCTGGACAATAGTAGTGACTGTGGTTTTATTTTCCCCCTTCATTCAAAATTTTACGTATAAAATTGAAAAGTGGATGTTCTGAGAGACTGGGATATTTCTTGTTCTCCATGTAAAAATCGTAAACTTTGAAAAAAGTGTTTACAGTCGAGGATTAATTTGAAAAAAATTATTATAAGAATGAAGCATCACTAAACCCCATTAGATTAATATTTGATTGAGAAATCGCATGGCAATGGATAAAAACAATAAAATCATGTAATGAAGTGCAATGAAAAGTGTAAAATGAGTAGAGAAAAGAGATGGAGGACATCATAGGAAGAGTTGAAATTCATGATGGTCATTAAGCATAAGCAGACACAATAGGAGCCAGAACCAGTAAGTAATTTAACTTTATTCACAGAGAATAAGTTTCATACGCCTTACATTAGTGTTTTAGTTGCGACCTACAATAGCCGCTATAAGAAAAAAAAATAAAATTTGGTGCAGTAAACCGCTGAAAAAATCGGGATACTGCGCGGTTTTCGTCAAATCTTAGGATACTACAGGATACGTTTTAAACAGTTCCGATGTTTCCCGGACAAGGCATCGAGGAACGTCGAGCTCTTAAAAAAATCTACGGCGAGTGCTCTCCATTCTTCGACCATTTGAAAAGTGAAGTTCTATATGGTTATAGTGTCACTACTCTCTCGTTAAAGTCAAAATAACAGAATGAAATTTTGAGGATATGGGTTCTACGGAAATAGTAAAAATGAAAAAAATTGAATTTGACGCGTGATGTGGTAGCATACTACATGCAAAGTGATCGACCAATACTTATGGTTCACCCTGTACTAACACCAATCAAATCGTTGAAGAACTCGCACCGATTTGGGGACTGGTGGTGACCTATTATTCGAAGTACTAGCAGGTGGATTCTATTCTCATCGAGAATCTAGGTTAAAAATCGACGTCATTTTGTTTTTCAATTAAGCCCAGTACGATTTTTGTATGGATACGTATGCGAAAAGAAATCTTGTAATCAACTTGTAATGATGAGGGTCTTGTTTTCATTACGAATCAAATACAGTATAATTTTATTCTATCAAAGGTACTGTAATCAATTTTCGAAAAAAGCAACTCCAAGGATTATTTTGGGTAAAATACAGTATCGCTTTCTCAATTTGAACCTACAGTAATCAACCTTTGAATCCTCCTCTCCATAACCTCAAGAACTCTCACTGTGGCCATTTCAAACGCAGTCAAAAGGGGAAAAGAATAAAGAACAAATGTCGGCTCTTGGCTTTGACACGTTCGACACAACTAAACCCCGCTGACCACAGATTGTTTCCTTCAATGCCTGTGGAGCATCATCCCTCGCGCACATGATGTGTTCAAAAGAGGACGCGCGGTGAGGGCTCCACCTCTTTAGGCTCACCAGCTCCGCCTCTTATATTTCCTCCTGACAACACCAGACTGCCTCTTGGCTCCGACTCCCCCTCCCCCCCCCCCCTTCTCCACCACTTAATTGCCATCAATTGGAAGATCGTCGGACACCGACGACGGCCTGTAAATTCCACCTACATACATATTGACAGACTTTCGACCCTCTTGGCAAATAATCGAAGAGGATCATAGAGAAACAGAGTTTGATTCACTCTACCACCTCCCCCCTCTCCCCACCTCTCCTCGATACGTTTTGCCCTCCCGTGTATTACTATAAAATGCTAACTTACTCGAAATCGTGGCGATCCATACGATCACGCACAGGAAGCCTGTATTCAAGAGCGCGCACCAAGCTCGCCGCCTCGTTCCGTGGTGGTAGCACCAAGTCGGCGGGCGCCGAGCAGCCGTCACCGTCGCATCTATTGGTGGGTAATCTTAGTTTTTTCATTCTATAGAGGCTGATCTACAACTTATGATGTTCATAGAGGACTAGCTAAAGTGATCATGTAGGCTTATGTTCTTAGAGATTCCCACCTATGATGGTCGTAAAAGTCTACAACTCATAATCAGGATAGAATCTTGTCTACAGACTTTTAATAACTGTAGGAAGATAGAGGATTTGTCCATCTAGATGTTCTTTATGATGTTGATAATTATCAACAACTAGCGATGTTTATAGAGGCTTATCTACAGCCTATGGTGTTCATAGAGACCATTATACTACCTATGATGTTCATAGAAGCCCATCTACATCCTACGGTGCTCATGAAGGCTCATATACAGCCTATGTTGTTCATAGAAGTCTATCTACAGTCTATGGTGCTCATGAAGGCTCATGTACAGCTTATGATGCTCGCAGAGACCTGCCTACAGCCTTTGCTGTTAATAGCAGCATCTTTTTACCCAATCATTTCTTTTCTTTTCACATATGTATAACGTTTCTAGTCCAATTCACTTTTACCTCAATTCGATAATTCATATCGAAACATGTAGAATCCCAAAATTGCCCTTCCGCAATAAACAATGGGCGATTTTTATATTTGTTCCCACGAGGGTTTCCCCCCTCCATTTGAGCATGTTTCCAACCCTGCAAAAGTTGTCTTCAAAGAGGTGTGAGACGGCTATTGTAGACGGGCAACATGCTCAAAGATTCATGAATTTCCGAAGCGCTGAGATTTGAATTTTCGCTTCGAGATTGTGGTTTTTTAATATTAAAAATTGAATTAGTTGGAATAATTTTCAATTGTGTTGAATTCACTTGAATTAGTTTAGAGCGAAATAATTTTATAGCTCTTCTTCCGTTTTTATCAGAAAATAATCAGAATTTATCCTACAATCCTTTTCTTCATTCATTCCTGAAAAGCAACAAGGTCTTCTTACGTTTCAGAGAATAATTAAATATGAACTCGAAATAATTTTATTATTCGCTTATCACGTGGTGCCAAGATCAAAAAAATCGAGTGAAGGTGGCGTTTCAAAAAAGGCGCGAATCATTCGATCCCAATCAATAGATTGAAAATTTTGCAACTAAGCGATTTTTGACCGACCATCCTAGGTTGTCCCACCCCCGTTACGCCCACTTTTGGAATGGCCGAATGTGTTACACCGTGCTTATGTTTTGTATCCGAAAAATAATCATAAT
This sequence comes from Caenorhabditis parvicauda, assembly GCA_963978915.1. Taxonomy (NCBI): domain Eukaryota; kingdom Metazoa; phylum Nematoda; class Chromadorea; order Rhabditida; family Rhabditidae; genus Caenorhabditis; species Caenorhabditis parvicauda. Next base: position 14,189,748 of record OZ022254.1, on the reverse strand, counting down.
TTGATTTTAAAATTTTTCGATTATTCCAGAAAATAATTTCATATTAATTTCCCAAAGCTTTTTTTTCTGAAAAAAAATTCAAAAATAACGGAATTTATGAAAGATGAAAAGACATTCTTCTTCTTCTTTTCTAGCTAATACTCAAATGTATGTGGGAAACACAACGCAGTTCCACACGAATGCTCGCGAATTTTCTTCCGCATCGCGACGCACAGCGTTTCGTCCGCAAATTGGCCCCTATTTTTTGGAACAAAAAGTGGAAAAAGACTAGAAATGGACTATAGATGACATGAAAACAGGGTGGCAGAGACAATGGTTGTTTGAAAATTATCATTTTATTTTTACAAATTATTTTTCGATATTTGTTTTTCCACAAATCTTGAAAAAAAATTTTTTTTTCAAAATTTCAAAGATAAATTTTCATCCCGACCTCGAATTTCAAAGCAGTAAAAGAAAAAGTTACCGAAACTTCTATTTTACAGGGTGAGCCATAAATATATTAACACGGTAAAACCGTCATAACTCAAGAAGATCACAGCAGAATTTCGAAATTTTTTCACAACATTTATTCAGATATTTAACAAATAGAATCATATTACCAATTACCAAATATTCATCCTTTCTCTTCGATAACAGCTCGAAGTCGTCTGGGGAACGCATCGACCACGGCACGCAGGTAGTCGACGTCTAGATCTTCTCATGCCTTCAGAATAGCATTCTTTAGGGCTTCCAAACTTGAGTAATTTTTTGTTGAGACCTTCTCGGTGAGGTACCCCCAAGCGGCATAGTCCATAGGGTTGAGATCAGGCGAGGAAGCGGGTCATTCTGAAGCTGCCAAAACTCGGGGAAATGCAGTTGGCACCACTGTTATGTCAACTTTGCACGATATGCCGGTGCTCCGTCTCGCTGGAAGACCCATGGCCAATTCTGATAATGCGTTTTGGACCAGAGAAGTACGAGGGCTTCTAAAAATTTCTCCCTGTAGTAGACTTGGTCGACTTTCGCTCCAGGATCAACGAAAACCAACGGACATTTTCCATTAGCGCATATCCCGGCAAAAACCATCACTGATGATGGATGTGATGTTTTGTTGACAATATTTCCTTTCTCACAGGCAGATTGGAAGTCGTTTGCAATGATCCTGTGGTTTTGACCGCTTTTGTTTGCTTCCACAGTGAATATTTTTTTCGTCTGTGAACAGCATACTCAGGTGCGAACCAGCCGTCGTGCCACGAAGCAGTGCCTTCGCTTTCTCCACTCGTAACTTCTTGTTTCGCTCAGTGAGAAAAGCGCCAGTCTGCATACGGTAAGAAGTCAGTTTCAACTTGCTTTTGACAATTCTGTTGATCGATTGCGGATTGACTCTGAGTTCTGAAGCCAACTTTCGCATGCTTCTCTCGGGGTTGCGACGAATCCGCTCTCGGACGACTCTCACCATTGAAGGAGTGGTTAAAGTGACCTTACCACCGCTTCGTTGACGATCAGAAACCGTACCAGTATTTTGAAACCGTTTGACAGTAAGATAAACCACTTCTCGAGAAACACAGAGCTCTTTTGCAATATCCCCATTGGTCCATCCGTTCTTCCAATCGCAGCTCGATGTGGAGAAGGAGCCACCATTACCTGGAAACTAGAGATGAGACAATGAAATTTTGCATAAATATTAAGAAAGACTTAATGAATAAAAATAAATAAAAAAAATCGGTGTTTTCTACCGTACAGTAGCTGCACCGAAGACTCAAAGTTTGGTTAATATATTTATGGCTCACCCTGTATGTACCCCAAACTTGGACAATCCAACCGAAACCATCGATTCTATCATCGGAGCAGATTTGCCAACAGCCCACCCGCGACGCACCCGACGCTCTTTGTCAATGAGAAAATCTCTCAATACATAGAGGGTAAGGAAGTATCGAGTTTCACGTACACATACTTGCACATGAGACTGAACGAATACTGCGGAGACTGAGTAAGATTGATTATGTGGGATTTGCTACTTTTCCCCCAGTTTTTGGTGTTTTTTGATGCGCCAAGGGAGTGGTGACTAGATGGTGAACCATAGTGGTGACCCATTTTTGGTGCACCAAGATCTTGGTGTGTGAGATAGTCTTTTTAGGATGTTGAAGTTACTTTGTTCTTTGAGACTAGAGGGAAGTAATCTTGAAATCCAAAGAGTGATATCTTCTTGTTTTCCATTTCTTGGTGCCGATATAGGGTGAGATGGTGAAAACCACACTGAGTTCTCTTGGTGTGAACGTGTGTTCAGAAATAGTGACACCACTGCTCACCATAACCCAGGCACCATGAAGCTTTCGAGAGTCATCTCAGAGTTTTCGATTCCGCCAAAAACTTCATATTTCCCATTGTGACTTGAAGCAAAAACGCGATCTTCATCCAAATAAAAGAATCGAATAGAAGAAGCACATTGGAAGACATTTCCCAAGTGACAAGGCTCACTCGAAAACACAAAGACTTCGAACAAGCCCAATGACCTTTTGGTGAATGACGCTTCGGTCGAATGAACCCGGCTTACAAGGGTGACGCGTGATTCGTTAAAACGTTAATGAGGCTCTTCACTTGTTTTCGAAGAGCTGGGTGTAGGTAAAAGACAGTAGGGTGTACGAGAATTAACATTATCGCGATCTGCAATCTGCAGATGTAAGGTTGGAAATTTTCTGTAAAAATCTGAGTCTTGGAAACGCGTGTCAACTAATAAAGAAGTAAAATTTTGTTAACGGAGGTTTCCCAAGCTTGAAACTGTATTTCGTTGTAAGAAGCTTCCCAATACGAAAAAAAACGTTCATAGGAACACCACACACCTCGGCAAAGGTATAAGACAATAAAATTTTTTGAACTACAGTAACTTGAATTTGACCGACTCTATCGACTTGCTTTGCTTACACTTTTTCAATTGCGTTTGCCTATTTCCCATATGTATGTAGGTTCGAAATGATTTCGCGCACTCTGGAGAACAGCTGAAAACCTCGGAAATGAAAATCACGATTCGGGAACTTTTGTGAAAATGAGCTTTGTTTATCCGAAAGATATTCCAACTGATGTGGTATTTTTTTACCAAGCTTTTTGTTTTTTGAATAGTGACAGTAATAATTTTTGACCACCGCTTCGCCACGAAAACATTTTTGCGCCAAGTAACTTGGCTTTTGACCCTCTCCCATTGAACAATGATGGCAGGCTACAATTGTGAATAGAAGGGACCCTCCAAAACAAGACTTCATAATCGCTTATAGACGTTTCATGAGACAGCAAACGTGTGGTTTGTTCTAGATCGTAAAAATACCCTACAGTATGTACAGCTGGTATTGGGATTACGGTATCAGAAATTTTGATTTTGGTAGAATTATAATAGGAATAACCGAAACTCGAAGACTTTTGAGTTTTTATACGACCTACGCTGTATGAATTCGTAACGGAAAACTGCTTCAAAGACTTTGTTTTCTGATTCAAGTTCAAAAGTGAACTCTTGTGCATAACACACCTCGGCAAAGGCATAAGACAATAAAACCGCTACGCAACCGCGTTGCCGACCTCCGCATTCATTTTCGAAAGTGTTTTTACTTTCAAAAATGTTTCACTGTTGTTCCTAACTATAGTTTTACCTACTTCAAACATTTTTACGTTAAGATTTGTGAATCTGAGACGAAAAAAAGTAATAAAAGTAAAATTTTTGAACTACAGTAACTTAAATTTGATCTACTCTATCGATGTTCTTTGCTTACACTTTTCAACTGCGTTTGCCGCAGTGTGCATAAGATCTATTCGAATAAAACATTTCAGATCATCAGCAAAGTTCAGAATCTTTAAATAATTAAGAATAAATATAAACTGGGCATTTTTGTGTAACAAACAAAAAAAAATGAAAATTGAGACTTACAAACTGCACATATATCGCTAGAAGCATGGCCGTTTTCAAACGCGCTCTAATCTCAATTTTGCAGAATGAGTACGGTAGGGTCGGGACTCTCACAACGAACAGTTAGATCTTTGTGGGTTTAAATTATTATTCTTACTTTCAGTCCATTGAAATTAAAGGCTCATTACGTAAACCGTTCTTGTATTTCGAGGCGAAACTGCTACGGTACTAAGTACCCGATTTACGGAGGCCAGACTTTTTTACAGGTAGAGGAAGCTATGTGGACTGATTATATGGTCTCAAATTCAATAATTACAACCCAAACTAAATTCGATCGACGAAACCCGTAGCAGGTCGGCGCCCGAGAATACCACATTGTGCACTTTTGACCCAATGAGTCCATTTGTATCAATGCTATTACCACCTCCATCCTTCGTTCGTTGAAAAACCATCGTTGAAAGCTTATGCACATAGCTTCCTCTACCTGTAAGAAAGTCTGACCTCCGTAAATCGGTTACTTAGTACCGTAGGAGTTTCGCCTTGAAATACAAGAACGAGTAAGTAATGCGCCTTTAATTTAAATGAACTGAAAGTAAGAATAATAATTCAAATCCACAAAGATCTAACTGTTCGTTGTGAGAGTCCCGACTCCTACCGTACTCGTTTTACAAAAATGCGACTGGCGCGCGTTTGAAATCGGTCAGACTTTTTGCTAGATATCTTTGGTAGCACTTTTTGCTTATTTTTCAAGTTGTTTGCATCGACTGTTTTTCACGAGTTCAATTTTCTCACGATAGGCATTGAAAACAAAGTTTAACGCAGATTTCCTCAGAGAAAGTTTTGTTTATAAGAGGGATCTTCTTTAAAACTGGCGTTAGGGGGATAGGAGTGGGCACGTTTTTTGAATCATTAAAGAAACTAATAAAGTCCCAACCGTAACCCGACGCATCCTGGAAGTCTCATTAAGCGAGATGAGAAAGGCATGAGAAAAACAAAGTGATTAATAATGTTGCATGTGGAGTGTTGGTGTCAATGTTAGAAACAAGTGGTGAATGAAACGACAACATTTAAACGCGACGCGCGACCGCGCTACTTAAAAATTGAGAAAGTCCAGGTAAATCCTGGCCAGATTGAATGAAATTCTGATTAATATAGGTTTTTTTCGACTCAAGTGGGTCCAATTTTTTCTCGATATTCACCAGAACTGGTCGAAATTAATCAGAATTATGTAAATTTTGAAAGTTTCTGCGACAGCCAGGATAATTCACTGGGGATCGACCCCTGGGTTCAGAAACACTGTAACCAACGAGATTTCAACAAACCGCGACGTGTGACCGCGACACGAGACAAATTGAAATGTTACAGAATCAACCCGAAGTGTGGATAGTCACAGAGGATTACGACTCGCAACAGTCAGGACACTTGAAAGTTCAAAAGGGAGAAAGAGTAGAGGTGAGTGTTTTGAATCCTCAAAATAACTGTTATTAAACAAATACCCAGGAAAAATTGGAAGTCTTCTGAATTTTCCTCACTTTTTCCCCTAGTTGACGATGGCAATAAAAATCATGTTGAATAGAACGATGCTTGAAAGCGAAATGTTGAAATTGGATGTCCTTTTTTTGAATTTGCCTCTTCTGGTGATATTTTTTCATCCCGAAATCATTTCTGAAAGTAGCTCAAGCTAAAGGACCTAAATCTAATTTTAAAAAAAAATTTATTTCAAAAGCTTCCATTTTACGACTTATTCATACCCAAATTTCAAATTGATTCGTAGGAAACCAAGAGTTTTTTGATTATGAGAACAATCGTGCTTATTATTTTTAGACACACAGTAGTTCAGAATCATTTCTAATTCTGTTTTTTGCAGTATTTTTGAAGTTTCATAAAATTCAATCTAATAGAATTTCTTGCAGATTGTCGAAGATGAGTCTCTTGAAACCACGGAACATGTCCTAGCGGTAGTCTCCGACGACCCAAGCAGAAGAGGTTTGATACCAGCCGCGATTCTCATTCCACGTGAGTATTTCATCTAAACAAGAAAAATTTGTAAACATGTGGTACGTACGTTTCAGTTAGACATGATTTACACAGTTAATTGTTCTTTATCATTTCTGTAGAAGTTATACGTCAGTACGAGAAAAAGTAACCTAATTACGTTGATTTGCGTACGCATTGAAAATATTCATGTAGAAAAGTTGGTTTCATCAAATTTTCAATTTTACTCATGTTTAAATGGTCTTCTTCATGACAAAAATGTAAAATTTTATTCATTTTAATTTAAAATCTAAATTCTCCCGGAAGGATAAGGTAAGTCTTTTGATTATTATTCTTTCCCTATTTTTTTTTGAAATATTTTTACAATCAGTTGTTTACCATGTTTCCTGAAATCCCACTTCAACCCTCGCCCAACTCAAAACTTGTCAAAACTCTTATCTCTTTTGGCTCGGGGTGAGCTTTAGGACATCCCCGTGAGAAGATGCTATCAAATGACTCTGAAACGAGTTTGATGGCTCTATTTTCCCAAATCGCTTTGCTTTTTCTTTATCTCACACTCTCTTTTTTTGAAAATTTCACTGAATCATTACGATTTTCATCCTTATTTTCACAATTTCCTGACTTCATTTTTCTCTGAAAATATTATTTTCAAATTTATTGCTCTTTCATTTCATTTCTCTCATTACAAGCTAATAAAATGGGTCTATCTAGAACTTTGAGTTTTCTCTCTCAAATTGATTTGTTGAAAATTTCACAAAATTTTAATTTATTCATCCTATATGAAGTATGTTTTCTACCTATCAGATTTCGTGAAATATAGCTCCGTTGCAATTTTATTGATCCAGGCTGTGTGTTGATTTTATTGTGATAGAGAAATCGGGGCTCACATCGAGTCAATATCTATCTAACTCTCTTTCTCTCTCTCTCTCTCTCTCTCTCTCTCTCTCTCTCTCTCTCTCTCTCTCTCTCTCTCTCCTACTCCCCATTCTCCATTCTTCCTATAGCAAATTACAAGTTTCAAGCAGAAAATCTATCCGATCTCTGCAGCTCATGATACATTAGGTCAGAGTAATACGAAAACTCTCTCTCCTTCTCTATCTCTACACAAAACACATAATACCAATGAACGAAACCAAAAGGGCAACGGGACGCGAAATCGGTTTAATTAAGATCCAACCACATGTCGGTCTCGTTCGGTTTCTCCAGTTTTCCATTGTGATTTCGAAATTTCACCTCTCTTTTGAATTCTGAGCAGGTCAAAAATAAGGTTACTGTAGGTTATACCAGAACGTCAAATAAAAGTTCTTGAGTCCCCCTCCATTTATCGGTCAAAACGAGGTTACTGTAGGTTAATATCATTTTAGTGATGATAACTCACAGTAAACAGAATGAAATTGCCAAATAACATTTTCGAGTACTGTAGGCTTCTTTCAGTATCGTTTTCTGAGTTTTAAACCCCGTGGGTGGTCCCATCTTAAACCCATCATTTGATACGTTTCAATCAAGTGTGATAATATCAACTAAAGCGTTAAATTCAATTCATTTATACGAAGAAGTTTACATACAAAATATCATTTTCAGTTTGAATTCCCTTCGATAGTCTCTTTTTTGCATTACTTTTGAAGGATTGTTTTATTTATTGATTTGTCGTTTTATTTTTTTCACGGTAGAGAAAAAAACGTTCAAGACAAAAAAACCCCATTCACATGTATTTTCACATAAATCGCCCACACAGAAAGCGGATTTCGGGTGCCTGAGGGTCCGCTTCCCGCTTCACGTGGAGAAGAGAGAAGAGGGAGACGTGCTGGTAATTTTGCTAATTTTCCCATCTTTTTTGGTTGGCGTCTCTGCAGTGGTGTGCAGAGTGAGACCAAGATTTATGGCGACCCAATCGCCGTTCGTAGAAGCTGGTGAAATACTCTCTCTCTCTCTCTCTCTCTCTCTCTCTCTCTCTCTCTCTCTCTCTCTCTGTCTCTCTCTCTCTCTCTCTCTCTCTCTCTCTCTTTCTCTCTCTCTCTCTCTCTCTCTCTCTCTCTCTCTCTCTCTCTATCTATCTCTCTCTCTCTCTCTCTCTCTCTCTCTCTCTCTCTCTCTCTCTCTCTCTCTCTCTCTCTCTCTTTCCCTGCCTCTCTCTCATTGTATTTACTCAGTCTCCATACAAACGCATTGTCCGGTTTGCAATCATTTTCAATTTTGAAAAAAATATTATTTTCAATGTATAGTCCCTTGCAAATAAGCAATCTGTTAGCAGAAGAGGTATTAGGTTGGAGTAGTACTAAGATGATGGATGTTACTTTCTTCAAAGTCTTGAATGACCAAAAATCCTTGAAAAAGCGAGTTATCTCTTGCAAATAAGAATTCTGTCCCATCGCGTAGCAAAAAAGGCATTAGGTTGGAGTAGTACTAAATATGATCACTGATCAGGTATGACTGAAGTTCTAGACTCCGAAGACACAACACAAACCACTCATTACCGCCACCCAACCTCTTCTCACACTCTTTCCCGACACTACATAAGAACAGAGTCTCGTTTTTCACTTTGATCGATTTTGACCATTGTGAAGTGACGTAATGCGTGTGTCGAACGACGTACATTGACGTCTCGATGGATCGAAATTTTTGGTACTGTATTTACAGTAACTGGTGATTCTCTCTTACCTCCCCCTCTCTCTCTCTCTCTCTCTCTCTCTCTCTCTCTCTCTCTCTCTCTCTCCTTCTGACTCTGGTTCAGATATCTGTTAACTGGAGAGACACTGGGATGGAGTAGTACTATATTTTTGCTCTCTTTTTTGTTTACGGTTACTGTAGTCGGCGATTTTCTCTCTGTACCTAGATTTTATTCGGATTCTTGTCTGATTTGATAACTGACAAGACATTAGATTGGAGTAGTACTGTTATTCCTCTCTTTCCCTCTCTATCTCTTTTTTTCTCTCTCTCCCTCTCTATCTCTCCCTCTATCTCTCCCTTTCTCTATCACTCCCTCTCTCTATCACTCCTCTATCTCTCTCTCTCTCTCTCTCTCTCTCTCTCTCTCTCTCTCTCTCTCTCTCTCTCTCTCTCTCTCTCTCCCTCTCACTCGTATACAGTTTGATTTGTTTGCACCGCTCTCCATCCAATTTCACGTTGTGTTCATTTCCGACTCGTGAGCCTCTAGGTTCCTTTTTTCCATTTCTTTTCTCTTTCAATTTCTTACTATGATGCTTCTTGAAAATTTTTTTGTCACCGTTTTTCAAGATTTTCTGTCTTTCCTAAGAATTTTTTTGTGGTTTTTTGATTTAAATTCCATCTTTGGTCATAAAAAGACCTGAAAAGCAGTGAAAGTAATTAAGATGATGAGAAACCGCATAAAAAACTATGAAAAACTTTTACTCCGTGAGTCAAAACAAGGAAAATTATGTGCAAAATTGATATAGAAGGCCCCCGCAACCAGTCCCTACTTTTTTTTACCATCTTGCACAAATTAATTCGACCCATAGCGAAAAACAATATTCGAAATTGCTGTTTTCGATCAATTAACATTCGAGAAAGCTTATATGGACTGAAAGCAGATCTCATTTGTTCTCTCTCTCTCTCTCTCTCTCTCTCTCTCTCTCTCTCTCTCTCTCTCTCTCTCTTTCTCTCTTTCCTATTATCTCTTACTCTCGCCCTCTTTTTCTCTTGTTCCATCTCTCTTTCTCTTTCTGTCTCTTATTCTCTCTCTCTCTCTCTTCCTCTCTCTCTCTCTCGTGTCAGTTTGAGTATTCATCACTGGTGTCCATTTCACGACTCGTCCAGTTGGTTGGCGTTTTCTGACTGCTTTAAATTTTTTTCTTTTCAAAATCCTCGAGGGATAAGTGTTCATTCTCCTCCGTTCTGTCGAACTTTCCCCGCCCGAAAAGAGCTTTCGACTCCCAAAGGTGGTGTTTCTCATGGTTTTTATAAGGTTTTAATGGTTGACCTTGCACAAACTTCGTGTTGAATCTTTGTTCAGCTGCTCTTTGTTAACATGCCATGAACATAGATTTTTAATAGGGAATCGTTGCTCTTCAGCAAACTTCGTGGTAAAATCTACAGAAGTCCTCATTTCTCAGAAGTACCTAGTAATAATTCTAGGCAAAAAGTAGGTTGAGAATAGATTTTCCTCATGGTTTTGATATCTATTGAATCATTTTTGAGATTTTACCTCTCAAAATGACGTAAGAAAATTTGGAGTTCAAAAAATCAATTTTAAAAGTGTTCAAAATTATATTGAAGCCCTTTTGTGTTCCCTATCTCAAATTGCCAGCTAAAATAGCTATGTAGAGACGATTTTTTATTTTGTCGACTAGTAACAGTATTTTTTTCGAAATTAGCGAAATTATGGTTCTCTATTTACAAAAAATAACCTATTAGATCCACTTTGAGTTTTTTTTCAATTTTTTTTTCGAAAATCTTGCTTTTAATTTTAAACGGATCAAATTTCACTCAAAATCTAAAAGTTCATAGTTTCCGAATTTCGCATCAAAATCATTTTTAAAAAAGTATAGCTCATTGTTTTTTTACCTATCAGATTTCGGCAAAGAGGCTCTGTTGCAATTTTATCGATCCAGGTCGAGTGCAAGTGTCGGTTTTATTGTGAAAGAGCAATAGGGGGCTCAGATCGAGTCAATATCTATCCTCCTGTCTCTCTCTATCTATCTATCTCTCTCTCTCTCTCTCTCTCTCTCTCTCTCTCTCTCTCCACTATCCCACAGAAAACCACGAACCCCTCACCCTCTAACCCCTCCTTGAACTAACTGTCAGCGTTTGCTGCTGCAGCCACTTGTCTCATGCTCGTGGTATATGCTCGTGTGCTGTGTTCCCCTTCCGCTGTTTGTTTTTGTGCTGCCAGTCAGCCAACCATCACATCTGACTCTTTTCCGAGACGCACTGAAAGAGCAACAGCGGCCACTGACTATCCCCCCCATTATCATTATACCTCCTGACACACTCGTCTAATGGCTTCTTAAGAGTTCCCAAGTACCCTGAAATCTCGTTGCTTTTTTTGTTTGGACGTGGCGTTATCAATCGATACAGTGAGCACAGTACTCAATGTTGAAAAAGTTGTAGAAATACCGTGAAATCTTTTTTATTTTTCGTTTGGATGTGACTTAATCAATCGATACGGGGAGCACAGTACTCAATGTTGAATAAAATGTAGATGCACCGTGAAATATTTTTGATTTGTCGTTTGGATCTGACGTTGTGACTATAATCGGTACAGTAACCTCAGAATTTTGTCATCATGAATTCTCATCATTCTGGATTTTGGATTTGTTTGAAAGTACCAGGCACCTTGCCAGATTGGAAGTAATTTTGATCTTTCGATCCGATTTTCTTGATTATGAGATAAACTATCAAGTTTCTAGGCTACATGTTACCTTTCCGAATCAGGAATCACGGCATGGCTCGATGAATTCTCAGACTAGAAAAACGTAGAAACTCGAAAGGTTTTAATTACTGTTCTAGAAGTTTCTAGTCACCGTTTCGAAACATGTCAAAATTAAAGAAAACTTGACAAGTGACGAAATTAGTACTAGAAATGAGTCATCAAAGAAAGGATACACATTCCTCCAACCAATATTTGTTTCTTCATTGCAAAAAAACGATAATGGGTTAGTCGCAGCGTCTGGAATGAATTCTTGGTGATTTTCGTGGATATTCTGTGAAAATAGTGAAAATTCTTACAGAAAAGTTGAAAAAGATCGAAATATCATCTTAAAGCCGTTTTTATACTCATTTTTCCCATCAATAATTATAAGATGGTTTTGAGAGTATTTATCTCGATAATCAGTTTCTCAACGTGCTAAATTCAACTTCCCCGGTTTTACTTCCAAGATGTTTATCTAATTTGAACTTCCGTTAAGAGCTAAAGTACGGTAAATTTGTCATAATGCGATTATTCGATCTCAGAATATCCATCATACTAATCAGAAATGCATTCTAGCCGCTATGAATAATCTATTCTCGTTTTTTTGCGATGAAGAAACAAATACTGGTTGCAAAAGTGTGTATCTTCTCTCTTTCATGACTCATTTTTGTACAAATTTCGTCACTGCTCGATAATTGCTTAATAAAACAGTGAAAAATGAATGAGTTTCAGTAAGCTTTCTATTTTCTGTTCAATAGGCTTTATCACGGAGTTTTACTTGTAAAAAAAATAGTTTTCAAAAAGATTGGTTATAACTATGGGATCTGGACAATATATCACGACTTTATTAAATTTAAAGCGAAATGGACCATTAAATTTAAAGTCTTTATTTAATTTAAAGAAAATATTAAGCCGCAGACGCACTGGTCCATTTAGGTTCAGTTACGCTCATTTTGGCTTGAAAGTGAGAACCACCATCATATACCAAGGGGTCGGATTTGGAAGGGAAAATATTTCATGTGTCATACCCCCCCCCCCCCCCGCAACGGTAATGCAACCACTCATAATGACGATTTTCAATAAAAAATTCGAGGTCGCTAACCTCTCTCTCTCTCTCTCTCTCTCTCTCTCTCTCTCTCTCTCTCTCTCTCTCTCTCTCCATCTCTCTCTCTCTCTCTCTCTCTCTCTCTCTCTCTCTCTCTCTCTCTCTCTTTCTCCTTCGAGCAAAAATTAATCAAACTCGTCAGTCATGCTTAGTACGTGCCCATTGTCATACAACGCCCCCCACTAGTCGTCTCTCTTGCCGACAGCTGAAATCGTTGAGTCCTTTCAGAGCAGAATGAACGAATCGTGTGTACTGATCGCATTTTTTGCTTATCTGCTTCTGAAATCTCCATTATCCTCTTTCCCTCCATTATCCCTATGTAAAAAAGTTCATTAAGACATGAAACTGATAAATTGTCTAGTTTTAAATAATTTTTTGAGTAAATCAATTTTTTAGGACAATTTTCACACTCTCGTTCTAGAAATCATGTATAATATCCATTTCTTCCTCCCTTAATAACTTTCATTAGGACATAAACAGATAGAATCGATAGTTTTAGACGTTTTTGCAAAAAAACAATATTGTTTTTTTTTGTGCAACATAGTTTACTTTTGACTGGTCAGTTCTTAGAATAGTATTTCACCGTAATGTCTCAAATTGCTTTGTTAAAAGTTTACTATGACATAAAAAATCGAATCGGTAAATTGAAGTCAATTTCTACGATTTTTAAAACTAATTTTTATTATTCTGTTCTGAAAATTGTGTTTCGTGTCCATTTCCTTCATGATGTCCAAGAAAAAAGCATACAAAAGTGGTTTTAGGTAGTTTTCCGTATTTTTCAATTTCACTTTTTCATTGACACCTTATACCGTACCAGCAGTACTTGAAATTAAGAATTCGAACTTTTTTCTTTTTCGAACACGCTGAAAATAACCCTACGTAGGGTTTTTTCAGCTGTCAATATTTTTCCATTATAAGCACGCAATCAAAAATCACTGACCAAATTTTCACAGAAACCAAAGCTACCCTACAGAATCAGATATTTTTCTCTCGTAACCAACGATACATATTTTATGAGATGTCATAAACATTGGGCCTTTATAATTGTGTGCTTCGGCGCTTTTGTGAATTCTTCTATGGATTCGGATTTTTCAGTTTACTATACATTCTACCCGAAAATTAGGGGGTTCAGGGGGCGTTCCCAGCCAATGAGTGGCCTGAGACTAGCCTACCCCCTTGATTTCATAGGAGTATAACACAATTTGAATTCCCGCTTTTGTGTAAGATAAAACTGACGTTGATTCGGGTCAGCCACAGTATATGCTCTTTTTGAACGACGCGGCCAGTCGACAGCGGTTCTGCCACAGGATAAAATGGTCAAAGCTGGCTCAAAATTTTCACACCTTGCTCTTTTTGGAATTAGATCAAATTTTTCTGATTTCCTAAAATTCTAAGCGACGCGGTCAGTCGTCAGCGGCCGATCCACTTGTAAAAGTGATACGAATAAATTCACGATAAGTAGCCTCTTGACGTTTTAGTGCCTCACCGACTATGGATGACTTTAATTACTGAAAACACTTCTGGAAGTGTGTCTAGTGAGGGGTAGAGTTTGCTCGTATTAGCTGGGTGTAAGTTTAAATTTCTACAGTAACTCATGAAACTACAGTAGCTATAGTTTTGATTAGTTCCGACCCACATATCTTCCTCTACCTGTAAAAAAGTCTGACCTCCGTAAATCGGTTTCTTAGTTACCGTAGCAGTTTCGCTTCGAAAAACATGAACGATTAAGTAATGCGCCTTTAATTTCAATGGACTGGAAGTAGGAATAATAATTTAAATCCATAAAGATTTAACTGTTCGTTGTGAGAGTCCCGACCCTACCGTACTCAGTTTACAAAAATGTGACTGCCGCGAGTTTGAAATCGGTTAGACTTTTTGCTAGATATGTGCGACCGTATTTCTGTGGTTTCCGACGATTAACGATTTTTCGCTTTAATTTGCCTGAAAAATAACGAAAATAATCGATTTTCGACTCTTTTGCAATAAATGACAGAGGCAGGATATATTGGTAGTCGTATATCATGTTAGATTTATCGTTTTGCTTAATGAATTTCTCTGTGTTTTATTTGAGCTTTCTAGTGCTTGCGCTCTTTTCTTTCTAGTGCTTGCGATTCATTTTTCTGAATAGTTTTTTTGTTTGTGATTTTTTTTAAATAATAATAACTTTATTCATTGAGAATAAGTTCATAAGCTTCATGACGACCAGCAATAGCCGCCACGAGCACAGAATAATGGGATTGGGAACCGTAGGAGAACCTTTTAAAAAGCTGCTCCGGTCAGGACAGTTGTGCGATTTTTTGCAAAAAAAAACGTTGGATAACATTGTCAAATTACCAGAAGGAAAAAACTGAATATGAGTGTTAGTAGTGATAGAACATTGGTGTTAGTTGTTTTTTTTCCAAATTTTAACCATGGATTGTCTCAAGTTTCTACTTTTTACTATCGTTTTCAGCTTGATGCTTGTTGAATTCGATTCATCTATTGATATTTACACCCTTCACTAAGTCTCGAGAGTTGAAAATTATCGTAAGATGGGATTTTTGATAGAACTTCTCATGATTTGAAATTGTCTTCCCATAATTCATCAAGATTCTCGAAACATCATCCTGATTCCATCTCATCTCCTCTAACTCCGAACCCAATGAAATCTCGCCAGATGCGCCGCTCGAAAACCGTAGAAGGCAACGCCGATAATGGTGACCCAGCCGCCAAGAACCACCAAGAAAAGAGCAGTGGATCGACGAAAAAAGAGAAATGGTCGTTTGCCCTGAAACGGCGTTGGTTCTCGTCGTCGACCTCGCGAACAGTGTCCCACGATCAAGAAATGGCACCGCCGGCTAGAACAACCCTGGGATCGACCAAACAGTCGTTGTGTACGTCGATAACAGTTATGAGTCCTAGAAAGACGGGAGTGAGGAATTAGACACCATGTAAAAACCCGCGTTCATGACGTCATGTATTAATCTCAATCTGCAATCTGCAGCCAACAGTAATTTCCTTTTATAATAAGAATAGGATAGGTTGGAAGAGCAACTTTTGTGAAGAGCCAACTTTTGGATACCCAAGTACACTGTGAAATTAACCATTTTATGATGTGTCAAATTCCTCACAGTCTTTGTAGCACGGCGTGATAACAGTATATTGATGGACGATTTTGTCTAATGTCCCTCCTCACTTTTTTTACTTTTCAAAGTTTAAAATGAACAATTCTGGAAAAAAACAGCAATAATGAATAGGAAAAGAAGCACCCTACAATAGGTAATGTTCTTCCTCATTATCCACTTTTCAAAATCCAAATTGAACAAAGAAATAGCAAAACGTGAATTAGAAAAGAAGCTTCTAAATTAGATAATTGAAAAAATCAAGGTTCAAAAAATAAAAAAAATGTAAATATTATGGAAAAAAACAGCGAAAAGTGAATAAGAAGAGAAACTTCGAAATTGGTTAGTTCGAAGCAAAAAGAGGTATGAAAAGTGAAACGTACGTGCCACAGTGAGAACAATCTCGCGAAAAAGATTGAAATTTTTTAAAATTCAAAAATCACAAAATTGATTTTCAGCAGAGTCATCAGCTACTGTACCCGATCGACCAGACGACGGATCGAATAATGGAGTCTCGAAGAGGAAATCACTTCGGTTCGTTTTATATTGAGTTTTTTCATTGCATGGAAATTTCTCTCACTATCTATGGTTCTCCAACTCTCATAGCCGATCTGTCAGCTGTAGAGATGTTAGTTTGGAGTAGTACTATATTCTCTTCATCTCTGTCTCTCTCTTTCTCTCTCTCTTTCTTTTTTTCTCATCCAGATCCGCTTGCCCAGGTCGTGGGCCTCTGAAGAATTGTTTACCAGAGAAGGGGAAATTTTAATTAGGCTCCTTTACTCTTCTCTCTTTCTCTCTCTCCATATGTAGCGTATTGTGGTTTGTGTCTATCTCTTTCCCCCTTCTTTCCAATTTGTCATTGAGAATCATAAATTGAAAAAAATGACCGTATGGCGGATGGCTCCATAATAAATTTGTCGCCGGTACGTCGCCGATACGTCGCTTCCCTGTCGCCATTCTATATAGCATTCGATAACGGCGACGTTCCGGTAACGATATGTCAACGTTTGGTAAGGCATACCGAATGGCGACAAAAATATTATGGAGTGGTGTAGTGGTCTTGCTCCCACTGTTCGCGAGGAATGTTCGATCCTGCTCGGGGTATCGCGTACTCCAACAGTTTTCACTTTGGATTCAATAAAAGCCTCAAAAAAGAATTTCTACTAGTTTAGAGGTCTGTGACGTTGCTCATCACACTCCATGGAGATGGATGGTTCAATCCTCACCGGAGTCGTTTTATTTTTGCAAAACAAAAAATCTTTTTGAACTTTTTTCATCCCAGATTCCCCCTTATTCAATTTATTCTTTCTTTTTTGAATCCTTTCGAATCGCATCAATTTAAATTGCCGTTGGGAGTCGCTCACTATAGATGAGTCATCTAGCCAGCGTCTAAGGGTTTGTCATCATTTCAGAAGCATTATTACTCATCCTACATGGAGTAGAAGATATCTGATTAAAAAACTGTTTTTTTCAATGAATTTCTTTTCAATCCTAGTGATTCAATTAATTTTGTAGAAAATTGTTTCCAAATCTTCACCTTTTTATATTTTTCTTTCACAAACACAGTTTTTCTTTCATATTCTCATGTTTTTTCCCAGTTTTCTCACAATTTCTTGTAGGAAAATAGAATATGTTGTCAGGATCTTTTTTTCATTGTTAGATCTACCTTTTGAGATTCATTCATTTTTTGGGTTTTATGATTTTTCTGCTTTCGAGTGAATTTTCTTGTTCCTCGCAGTCTTTAGTTTGGCAGTTATCGTTTTTACAGAGTTTTTTTTTCAAACTGAGGTTATTTCTCATGGGTACATTTTATTTGGATTCGTGTGAATGACAGATCGTCTCAGTGACCACGGGTTCAGCACAAAGTATTTATTGAGTCCAACGTTTCGGCGTCAAGCCATCATCAGGGACAGTAAGTTACCTCAAACTAGAGTACCCGCGGTCGCTGAGACGATCTGTCATTCACACGAATCTAACAAACGATGCACAATAACACCTTCCGCAACCTACAACTAATTCGAAACATTTCATTTGGTTTCCATTATTTTTCACCCCTCACAGTCTCTAGTGGGAAAGTTATCGTTTTCACAAATTCCGTGGTCTACGTTGGCAAAGGACCGTTCAACCTGGAAGTTTCTGATCCACGCCGTCACATGACAACGCGAACAATGGATCTCTGAAGTATCTGAAGTAAGTATCCCCTGCGCCGTCGGCTCCACGACGCTCGTTGTGCGAGCTCTGCTCTCAGAGTCTCCGAAGAGCAGTTTAGAAGCAAGCGGCTCACGATTCACTCACGGACACACGACGAAGAGCTCTCTCGTCCATGAGCCACAGGAGGAAAAAGAAAGAGAGAAAAGAGAGAGAGAGGGAATAATCATCTCTACCCCCCCCACTTTGCATTCCATTGCGTTTGAAGCAGTTTATTCCAGCACGCTCGTCCTTTTTTCCTGCTCTTTTGAATTTTGTCTACGTGGTTTTGGTGAAGATGTTTCCCGGTGGCACTATTCAGCCCCACATTCTAGCAGTTTTGAAGACATTCTGTCCATTTTTCCCATGTCGCCAATCTGATATTTTGAAGAAAGGGGCGAAAAGAGATTTCAAATTGAACATTTGAATTTTGTCTGTGTGTTTTGTGAAGGTTTGAGAATTACCTGGAAGATTTTTCCCGGTGCCTTTTTTGATCTGTTTCTTTTTCCCAAATTTCGTCTTGTCGGCGCTACTTCGGAAATTTTTGTTCTAGAGATCCAAATTAATCGTTTTTTCTCATTTGAAGATATTTTATGAAGAGTATCCGACCATTTAATGCTAAGATTTGATCAAATTCAAACTTTATTATCACAAGATTTCGCACCGCAGTGACTCACTTTTAGGTTTCACTCGGAAAATATATTTCTTCACAACTGTCCTATTCATTAGGTCGCTCATCACGTACCTCGATACAGAAAAAAAACAGAAAAATTCAACTTTACACAAGTGTTAATTATGTCTTTCTATGCTGCGCGATCATTTGCACCACGTCGCCAGGGAATGACAGGAGCCGATTAGAATGTGCAGTTGGTACGAACTACATTCTTTTCGAGATTTCCTCCTTCTCTCTCTCCCTCCCTCTCTCTCTCTCTCTCTCTCTCTCTCTCTCTCTCTCTCTTTCTCTCTCTCTTTCTCTCTCTCTCCCGTGTGTAGCGCGAAGAAGGACCGGCGGAAGGAACAAATTTGATTATCTCCAGCCGCTCTTCTCCATCCTCCTTCTTTCGGGCCCGCTCGTTTCTTCCTTCAACCCTCTCCTCAGCCCCTCGACATTTTTCAGTTTCTTCGAACCCGACCGCATTGACGTGACCGCGACGCGGGGAGTTTTTCGCTGTTTGAACTTGTCCAGCTCGAGGGACTGTTTCGTGGTCTAAGACGTCTAAAATCGGATTTTCCTCTCTGATATTCCTTGTTATTAGACTTCCTATACTATTTTTTTTTCGAAATCATAGAATTTCGATTTCCTAGAATTCCTTACGATCCAAGAAATTTTTAGAGTTTTTAGACCATCGGCACTTCACTTCATTATACGAAGTTATTACCTTTCTAGGCTGTTTGTTTTCGAAATCTGCAAAAATTTTGATTCCTAGGATGTCCCCGCGAAAATCTTAGACTTCTTATACCATGTAGACTTTATTCCTTACTTTTTCTATTCTCAGAAACTATTTTAATACTATACTTCTTAGACCATTCTTCTCAGATTCTAGAATTCCTAGAACACCCCCGTGACCTAAGAAATCTACAGTCCACAACAGTTGCAGTTTTTATTGTCACCTCGTGGTAGTGTAAGAAGAAGCAGTGCGACCGCGTACTATAATCGTTGTGACGTCACAGTGAGTCACAAGATGCCGCTGGGGTGTACATGATACCGGTTTTCTGATTTTGAAATCAGAAAATTGAAAGTTCGACGAGTTGTTTTAGTCTATGATGTCTTAATTCACAAATATGGGAGTAGTTGTGACGTCACTATAAGACTTGAATCAAGCAGTCCTGCAATGCACGCTATAGTTAAGGTTGTTCACTGAATAAATGGCCTAGAACTACTGTCCTTAGTTAATTGGGACATCATTTCCATCTATTTTTTTCCTCGATTCTACGAAAAAGAAATGTCTGATGTTATCGAAACACGACTGTCTCCATTTCATCGAGATACCTTTTATAACTAAAACATCACTCATCATGCATGTGGTTATATTTCTTTGGGACACTTCCACACTGCATTGTGAAAACTATCACAACAACGGTGTCTATATTTTATTTGGACACTTTTTCAGTTGATCCATCTGTGAGCATTCACACACTCCATTTTCAAGAACAAAAATAACAGGTGTTTATATTTCATCGGGACAGTTGTCTAGTTGATCAATCAGTGAGCGAAATCATCAAAACATAGGTGCCTCTATTTCATCGGGACACTTTTTCGTTGATCCATCTGTGAGCATTCACACATACATTGTCGAAATCACCACAACAAGGATGTATCTATTCCATCGGGACACGTTCTTAGTTGATCCATCAGTGAGCGAAACCATCACAACGAAGGTGACTCTATTTCATTGGGACACGTTCTTAGTTGATCCATCAGTGAGCCAAACCATCACAACGAAGGTGACTCTATTTCATTGGGACACGTTCTTAGTTGATCCATCAGTGAGCGAAATCATCACAATGGAGGGGTCTCTATTTCATTGGGACACTTCTTCGTTGATCCATCAGTGAGCGAAATCATCACAATGGAGGTGTCTCTATTTCATTGGGACACTTCTTCGTTGATCCATCAGTGAGCGAAATCATCACAATGGAGGTGTCTCTATTTCATTGGGACACTTCTTCGTTGATCCATCAGTGAGCGAAATCATCACAATGGAGGTGTCTCTATTTCATTGGGACACTTCTTCGTTGATCCATCAGTGAGCGAAATCATCACAACGAAGGTGACTCTATTTCATTGGGACACTTCTTCGTTGATCCATCAGTGAGCAAAATCATCACAATGGAGGTGTCTCTATTTCATTGGGACACTTCTTCGTTGATCCATCACTGATCATTGAATGTTTTGACACCATGTTTCTTGATAATGGTAACCATCGACCTCCCCCCCCCACCTCCACTGTCTTATAACACTACAAACACAAAGAAAGGGAAAGAGAGACGGTTGACAACCTTTTTCTCATTTCACATCGACCCACCACCGCCATTCATACAC
>OZ022254.1:14059078-14161578 GCA_963978915.1 Caenorhabditis parvicauda | reverse complement strand
TTACAGTAACATTATCATCTAAAAACCGACGAAAATATCATGTCCACCCATGTTTATCAACAAGTTTCAGACGGATCTTCGCCAACTCGAGCAACAAGGAGAGAAAGGCCCAACAGCAGCCGCCTGTCGCTATTAACTCTACGAACGGGAACCAGCCGGTAAGCACCTTAAATAAGATTTTAAACCTTAAATAAGATTTTAATAGGGTTAGGAGAAAAAACGAATTTTGTGATAGATTTAATTTTTAAAAATTCTCAGAGGCTTTTATGCAGTACTTTACTAGAGTTCTAAACAAAGTAATATTATGTGGAGCAATCTAAAAAATGAAGTTTTGATAAAGTTTTTTTTCATATTTTTCTCAATTCATCAATAAAGTCATCATTAACTAAACAGCATTAGAGTTGAACTGCACATAGCCTCCTCTACCTGTGAAAAGTCTGGCCTCCGTAAATCGGGTACTTAGTACCGTAGCAGTTTCGCCTTGAAATGCAAGAACTATTAAGTAATACGCCTTTAATTTCAATGAACTGAAAGTAAGAATAATAATTTAAATCCACAAAGATCTAACTGTTCGTTGTGAGAATCCCGACTCCTACCGTACTCATTCTGCAAAATTGAGATTAGAGCGCGTTTGAAAACGGTCATGTTTCTAGCGATATATGTGAACTGTTAGGAATAGTTAAACCTACTATTCAAAGCTTTTTTTGTCTCAATTTTGAGCTCGGAAAATATGGTCAAAAGTTGAATTTGCAGTGCTCATCAACCCCGACAGCAGCACCCCTGGCCGTTCTCAGCTCCGCAGAACCATCATCATCGTCATCATCGGCGACGTCGACGACAGAGCAACCAGCACACCCAGACAAGTCATCACAGCAACCCTCGTCTTCTGTTAACTATCGTGAGTTTTTGAAATTCTGCAGAAATTGGGCTAAAAACGCGTTTGTAGACATTTTCCACTGAAAACTGATGTAATTATGTTTTTGGCATGAAATATGTGTCAGTTTAGTGCCAAATTTGTGCTGGTTCGCAATTGAATCGGGGGCAATAAGCGAAAAGTAAGTTTTTGACGTTTTTCGATGAAAAAACATGTACGCGTCTCGTTAGTGGCACAAACTGAGCACGTGAGCGGCACACGAAAAAAAAAATCAATAATATCGATTTGTTGCAGAAGAGCAGAACGACAGTCAAAACTCGGAAGCTGACTTGTTGCCACCTCCTATGCAACATATCACACTGAACAATACCAGCATGGTGAGTTGCTTTTTTGTGAAACGTAGTGGTAGAAATACGAAGAAAATGAAAATTTGGGGAGAAAATAGGAGAAAAAAGTGAGATTCTTGTGGAAATTACGAAAGAAATGGGAAATTTTAGTAGGAAATACGAAAAAAGTGTGTTCAGTGTAGAAAATACAAAGAGATGTTTAATTTTTGGATAGTTTTTGAAAAAAGAAAGATATATTTTATGAAAAAATAGGGAAAAATTGAGAAAAAGTAAAATTTACATGGATTAATTAAAAGAATTAGGGTTGAAATTTTATTTAATTGGGTAAAAAAATGAATTCAATGACAGTTTCCCTTGCAGGATAACTCTGATACAACCGCCGCTGCCGCTACCTCGGACACCCCAACCGAGGTGGTCGAAGATGTTCCGATAGAGAAGGTTGAGAAGACCCCTGAAGAGACGGCCATCTTCAAGAGACAGTGAGTAGAATGAGAGAGAGAGAGAGAGAGAGAGAGAGAGAGAGAGACTGAGAGAGGCAGAGAGAGAGAGAGAGAGAGAGAGAGAGAGAGAGAGAGAGAGAGAGAGAGAGAGAGACAAATCACATATTCCAGGTATGTACTGATGGAGCTGGTAGAAACCGAAAAGGACTACGTCAAAGATCTCGCGTCGGTTGTCGACGGCTACGTCGGAAACCTGGAGAAAATGGACCTGCCAGCAGATCTGGTCGGAAAAGACAAAATCATCTTCGCCAACATTGCTCAGATCCAAGATTTTCACAGAACGTGAGTTTCCGTCTTTGAACGCGCTCTAATGAACTCTTCATGTCGGTTTACGGAGTTTTCGTGGGGTTTCTGATGCAAATTTATATTAAAAGGGCATTTAGTAAAATGCACCGGTTGCACCGGGTTGCACCGGGTGCACCGGGTAATTCGTATTCAGGCTTAGGCTGAGCCTAAGCTATTAAAAGTTACCATTGTTAAAAGTTCATCTCTATTTTAGGCTTAGGTTAGGTTTGGGCCAGCTTAGGTTCAGCCTAAGCCTGAATACGAATGGAAAATTTACCCGGTGCGGTGCAGTGCACTCGGTGCGTTTTACTAAATGCCTATTAAAAGCGCTCTAATGAACTATTTTTGATTTACAAGATATCGCAATCGCGCTCTATCACAACCCCCATTGTCGATTTACGAAGTCCTAAAATTTCAGCTCGTTCCTGAAAGAGATCGAACTGTGTCTCGACGACTATGAAGCGGCGGGTCGAGCTTTCGTCAAGTACGAAAGAAGACTTCACACACTATACGTCAAGTACTGCCAGAACAAGCCAAAATCTGACTATCTTGTCTCACAGGACGATTTTGAGCAGGTTAATTTTGAATTATGCAGGAAAATTGGTACAAAATGATGAAAAAATGCACTAAAACTGATGAAATTTGTTCGAAACGTTGGAAGTATCATGTAAAGACTTGATGGTTACGAACTGAGCAGTTCCAAATTGTTTGAGATAGTTACAAATTATCTACAAAATCATGAAGAATGGTCCACATATATCGCTAGAAGCATGGCCGTTTTCAAACGCGCTCTAATCTCAATTTTGCAGAATGAGTACGGTAACTCTCACAACGAACAGTTAGATTTTTGTGGATTTACATTATTATTCTTACTTTCATTCCATTGAAATTGAAGGCGCATTACTTAAATCGTTCTTGTATTTCGAGGCGAATTTAAGTTCCCGATTTACGGAGGCCAGATTTTTTAACAGGTAGAGGAAGCTATGTGTGGTCTGAAAGTGATCACCAAACAACCACGAATTGACCACGAACCGTTCACAATGCATTTTCACGAAAATGATCCAAAACCGGAATGACTAAGCTCAAAATGAGCACGAACCGACCACAAGCCGACCACAACCGAAATTTGCAGTTCTTCGCCGAAACCAAAGCCAAACTGGGCCACAAGGTAGCCCTTTGCGACCTGCTCATCAAGCCAGTCCAACGTATAATGAAGTATCAGCTGCTTCTGAAAGACATCCTCAAGTTCACAGAACGCGCAAAGCAGCGAACGGACACGTTGAAGAAGGCCCTGCAAGTGATGCACGTCGTCCCGAAGGCCTGCGATGACATGATGCAGGTCGGACGTATCCAGAACTTTGATGGAAACCTGACCGCACAAGGACGGCTTATCTTCCAGGTTTCTTTTTTTCTTTAAACGCTTGGAATCACTGAACTACTGTCGAAATATCATTTAGAAATTGAGTTTTCGCGTTTTTATATTAATTTACGTTTCTTTTTTTCAATGAAAACTGTCACAAATTGAAGAAATGCTGAAAGAATATTGAAAAAGAATAGGTAGGAAATTTCTCAAAAAGAAACGAATTTTAAAAAATTGGGATTTTTATTGAAATTTATTGATACTTTTTTGATCCTTATTTTTTCCAATATAATTTCAAAATTTTTCTTGAGCCTACATTTCATGAGAAAAACTTGAGAAAAAATAGCGAAAATTGTAATTTTTCCATGAAATTTTCAAAATTTGACAGAAATAGAATTTATCAGCATAAATTTTTCAAAAATAGTCACTAGAATGAAGTTTTTAGAAAAAAAAAACCATTTTTCCAGGGAACTCTGCAAATCAGTGAATCTACGGCTGGCACGACCCAGAAACCGAAGGACCGAAGAATCTTCTTGTTCGAACAGTCGGCCATCTTCGCTGATCACATTCCACCCAAAAAGGAGTTTGCCAATCCGATTTACATCTTCAAGAATCAGATTATGGTTGGTTTTTAAAATCATATTAATATTGGAACGAATACCGCCCTCTTTTCGTTAGGCAGATTTTTGGGTGGTCCTTTATGATTTTTGTTGGGTGTGGAGAGGGAGAGCGAGCGAGCGAGAGAGAGAGAAAAATAGCAAAAACCTTCGCCTCTAAAAACCAGTAATTTTTCAACTAGAAGTCTGAATATGTGATTTTGTAATGAAAAAAATAGTTCTGAGCGTAGTGAGGACTACCTGCTTGTTTTATTTTGAAAAAAAACTAGGAAAATAGCAAAAAAAAACACTGACAAAAATATTTGAAAATTAAGTAACGAAGTAAGTGCGCTCCGCTGAGTGTCTTGCAGAGCGGTCGCAAAGCGGCTTACATCTACTTATCTTTGGTACGCAGTGTGGACTGGAACAGAACTGGAATAATGAATTTTTGATACAACTTTCTTTTAAAAAAAAGGATTGAAACATTAAAATTTTTAAAAAGATAATTTTAACTAAATTTCTCACTTTTAGGTGAACAAAATGGTCTTCGACTCGACCGTCCCAGATGATCCGCTGAAGTTCGTCATCAAGAGCTCGGACCCATCCCAGCCGACAGCCTTTGTTGCTGTAGCCCAGACGATGGAGGAGAAGGTATGTGGTTACTGTAGATATGGTTACTGTAGATGATGTTGGTGAGTAGATCACTGAGGGTAGGGTTACTGTAGAATATGTTAGTGAGTAGATTACTGTAGGTAGAATTACTGTAGAATAGGTTAGCGAGTAGTTTGTTGTAGATTTGGTTACTGTAGAATAGGTAAGCGTGTAGTTTGTTGTAGATTTGGTTACTGTAGAATATTTTAGCGTGTAGTTTGTTGTAGATTTGGTTACTGTAGAATAGGTTAGCGTGTAGTTTGTTGTAGGTTCGGTTACTGTAGAATATGTTAGAGAGTAGTTTGCTGTAGATTTGGTTACTGTAGAATAGGTAAGCGTGTAGTTTGTTGTAGATTTGGTTACTGTAGAATAGGTTAGCGTGTAGTTTACTGTAAATAGGATGACTGTAGATGATGTTAGTGAATAGGTTACTGTAAAAAGGGTATAGTTTGTTGTAGATATGGTTACTGTAGAATATGTTAAAGAGTAGACTACTCGTGAGTTACTGTAGAAAGAGTACAAAAATAGATATAGTTTACTTGGTATAACTGTAAGACTCCTAAAATTACCGTAGTTTCTGATCAAGAATTACGGTAACTTTGATTCTATATTACTGTACTTCAGAATCTGAGGATACTATAATCAATAACAGTTACTGTAAATACAATCAATGAGAATTCATAAAATCAAATTTCAGAACGAGTGGGTCTTAAAAATTGGCGAACAGTTGGATCAACAGAAACGTCTGCTCGCTGCTCTGGTCGATCCGAAAAGATTCATGGGTGGTGGAGATGACACGAGCACTGCCATGAGCAACATGAACCTGTAAGTTTATTTTTGAACATAAAATTGAATTTTTCGTATTACGAGAGCATTTTGATCGGTTTCTATATAATTTTGTGATTGTTATAGGCAAGTGTGCGCTCTAGCATTAGTCATGATTGCATCAGGATTGGAGAGAGAGAGAGAGAGAGAGAGAGAGAGAGAGAGAGAGAGAGAGAGAGAGAGAGAGAGAGAGAGAGAGAGAGAGGGAGAGAGAGAGAGAGGGAGAGAAAGAGAGAGAGAGAGAGAGAGAGAGAGAGAGAGAGAGAGAGAGAGAGAGAGATAGAGAGAGAGAATGAGAGAGTGTGTGAGAGAGAGAGAGAACTTGCAAAAACCTTAGCGTTGCCTCTGTGCTTGTTCTGAATGAATCGATACAATTTTTTTTCAAATTATCGGCATCAATGAACTCATTTTTCAGTGGTGGAAACGACAAGAAGGCACCAGCCAAAACCAACGGACCCACCAAGAAAGCGGAATCGCCAAAGAAGGAAACCAAGTCGAAGTTGTTCTCGTTTGGCAAGAAGCCAGCAAAATCGCCAACGTCACCGCCACCGGTCGGTCATTCAAAATAGTTGAATTTCATCAGCATTCTCTCCTTTTTTCCATGTTTTTTCGTCTTATCTCATCCCTAACTGTTTTCTACACATTTCCTAACCCAGTTGCTGTAAAAATGAACCTAATCGGACTTTTTTCTCTCATCTCGTCCATTCTCCCTTCTGTGCATGTAAGTAGAAGCTAGTCGGAAAAATCTATTTTCCCGATTGAAAATCGAGTTTTTTGGGCGGTTTTTGAAAGGCACCGAGGTTTTTCTAGCAAAAGGGGCGCCCTCCTGAACTGTTGGGCGCTTTCCTGAACTTTTGGGCGCCCTTCGGAACTATTGGGCGCCCTCCCGAACTTTTGGGCGCCCTTCGGAACTATTAGGCGCCCTCCTGAACTGTTTGGCGCTTTTCTGAACTATTGGGCGCCCTCCCGAACTTTTGGGCACCTTTTCGAGATATCAGGAGCCCTGCTGTATGCTAGTCCGGGCGCCCTCCAAAAACTGCCCAAATCTTGTGTTACCTAACCGGTTTTCGCTCTGTCTCGCATAAATTGAAATCCATCGATTAACCCATATTTTCGCTTTTCCTCCGCATAATCATCATTAATACCAGTGAGTTTTAGTCATTTCTTGTGGTTTTTTATTCACAAAACCCAGAAAAAAAATCTATGCCCTGCGGGTACCAATCTCTCCCATCAGCAGTGTCCCATCAGCATGTCCCATTCGATGTCCCATTAGGTGTCCCATACGGCGATGGGACACTGTTCAACACACAGACACACACACAACCTACTCACATAACCACTCATCAACTTGTTTATTCTATCAATTCATTTTTTCTGAATAAAAGTAAAGTTTGATGTGATGAGAACGGAAACAGGGTGGAACAGATAAAGATGGGCGGTCAGTTTTCGAAATTTGATCTTCGCGCCAAAATTGAGAATGGCACCGATTTCAAAACTGTTTTGTTTTCATTTCGACTGACTTTCTTCCAGCGTGCGGTGTTGACAACATTCGTCCGTCCCTGGTTTGTTTTATTTTTGAATTTCGCGCCAAAATGCCCTCGGCGGTAAATTTGAATCTCAATTATGGTGGTGACGTTATTTTAAATTTCGCGACAAAATTTCCTGGGGGTTAAATTAAAATATAAATTATTGAAGTGACGGTTTCATACTTCTCGGTAAAATCTTCTCGCCGGTAAATTCGAATCTCAATTATTGAAGTGACGTTTTTAAACTTTGCGACAAAATCACCTCGCCGGTAAATTCAAATCTCAATTATTGAAGTGACGTTTTTAAACTTCGCGCTCAAATCTCCTCAGCGGTAAATTCAAATCTCAATTATTGAAGTGACGGTTTTAAACTTCGCGGCGAAATCACCTCGGCGGTAAATTCAAAACCACATTTTCAGCTGACCGCAACAGCTTCATGTAGTTACAAGCCGGTGAGGGAGAACGAGATCAATTTGGAGCAAGACGAGACGGTCGAGGTCCTTGAGGTTCACGGTGGATTTGCCACCATTGCCAAGGTGGATGGTGAACGTGGTAGTGTGCCCAGTTACTTCCTCGAGCTTGCTGTAATACCCGGAGAGAGTTTGGCTCAACAAATACAGTATCGGAGGGAGTGGTATTCCAAGGTGAGCATGGAAACTGTAATTTAGATGTGCAGGCTGAAATTTCCGCATTTGGATTTCAAAACGGAGTCATATTAACAATAGAACAAGGAGACCGCCCCCTTTGCTCCGCCCCCAAATGGTTGAAGCCGATTTTTGGGTGGTCCTTTTTGGTTTTGGTTTGGGGGGAGATGGGAAAGGGAGGGTTGTGCAAAAATACCCGAGACGGGATCCAAACGCGCGTTGGGAGATTAACGATCGAACGCGTTAACCACTCGGTCATTACTGCACATTTCTTTCACAGCATGACTCGCGTGACCATTGGGGGGCCTCGCAATTTGTTGCATTAGTTCTAGCCGCACTTGCATTAGTCTTCGATGTGTTTGGATTGTACAGGAGAGTGTGAAATCGGGCAGCGAGGAGGGAGAGTAGTAAAGACTTTGCTTCTAAAAACCACTGTTTTTTTTCAATTAAAAGTCTGAATATGTGATTTTGTAATGAAACAAGGAAGGGCTCTGAGCGTAGCGAGGATTCCCTGCTTGTTCAGTACAGTTAAGATACGTAGTCCGAGGTACTGTGGTTTTACACGTGGTTTTAAATCTAAATTCGAATATCATTATGACCAAATTTTTTGATGAAAATCTAGATGCGAATATCATTTTATCCGAAAAAATGATAAAATCTGAATGCGAATATCGATATGTCCGAAATTTTTTTTTAGAAAATCTCGAAATCTCTCGGACATAATGCTCATAGCTTCCTCTACCTGTAAAAAAGTCTGGCCTCCGTAAATCGGGTACTTAGTACCGTAGCAAATTCGCCTCGAAATACAAGAACGATACAAGTAATGCGCCTTTAATTTCAATGGACTGAAAGAATAATTTAAATCCCCCCTAAGCAGTCATCACACTCTGTAACTCGAAGAAACTGATCGAAAGAGCTTCCATTTTGTGATTCCGTTGTTCTCCAACACTTTAGAAATGATATTAGACCTCTTCCAAGACATTCGGAGACACAAAATTTTTGACCCCAAAAATCACATAAGGCTATAGCCCATGGATTTTTTCGATTTTGGGTCTGGAAAAAATTGTTCAGATTATGAGTGGTAATAATCAGGAAACGTTCTAGAATCAGAATAAAGTTAGTCTGACGTGATTCTGAGCCTTCGTTTTGCTGCTACAGTACTTCAAAGTTGGTATACCCCTAGGCAGTCATCACTGTCTGTAACTCGAAGAAACTGATAGAAAGAGCCTCCAATTTGTGATTCCGTTGTTCTCCAACACTTCAGAAATGATATTAGACCTCTTCCAAGACATTCGGAGACACAAAATTTTTGACCCCAAAAATCACATAAGGCTATAGCCCATGGATTTTTTCGATTTTGGGTCCGGAAAAAATTGTTCAGATTATGAGTGGTAATAATCAGGAAACGTTCTAGAATCAGAGTAAAGTTAGTCTGACGTGATTCTGAGCTTTCGTTTTGCTGTTACAGTACTTCAAAGTTGGCATACCCCTAGGCAGTCATCACACTCTGTAACTCGAAGAAACTGATCGAAAGAGCCTCCAATTTGTGATTCCGTTGTTCTCCAACACTTTAGAAATGATATTAGACCTCTTCCAAGACATTCGGAGACACAAAATTATTGACCCCAAAAATCACATAAGGCTATAGCCCATGGATTTTTTCGATTTTGGGTCCGGAAAAAAATGTTGAGATTTTGATTGGTATTATTCAGGAAACGTTATAGAATCAGAATAAAGTTAGTCTGACGTGATTCTGAGCCTTCGTTTTACGGTTACAGTACTTCGAAGCTGGAATACCCCTAGGCAACCATCACACTCTGTAACTCGAAGAAACTGATCGAAAGAGCCTCCAATTTGTGATTCCGTTGTTCTCCAACACTTTAGAAATGATATTAGACCTCTTCCAAGACATTCGGAGACACAAAATTTTTGACCCCAAAAATCACATAAGGCTATAGCCCATGGATTTTTTCGATTTTGGGTCCGGAAAAAAATGTTGAGATTTCGATTGGTATCAATCAGGAAACGTTCTAGAATCAGAATAAAGTTAGTCTGACGTGATTCTGAGCCTTCGTTTTACGGTTACAGTACTTCGAAGCTGGAATACCCCTAGGCAACCATCACACTCTGTAACTCGAAGAAACTGATCGAAAGAGCCTCCAATTTGTGATTCCGTTGTTCTCCAACACTTTAGAAATGATATTAGACCTCTTCCAAGACATTCGGAGACACAAAATTTTTGACCCCAAAAATTACATAAGGCTATAGCCCATGGATTTTTTCGATTTTGGGTCCGGAAAAAAATGTTGAGATTTCGATTGGTATCAATCAGGAAACGTTCTAGAATCAGAATAAAGTTAGTCTGACGTGATTCTGAGCCTTCGTTTTACGGTTACAGTACTTCGAAGCTGGAATACCCCTAGGCAACCATCACACTCTGTAACTCGAAGAAACTGATCGAAAGAGCCTCCAATTTGTGATTCCGTTGTTCTCCAACACTTTAGAAATGATATTAGACCTCTTCCAAGACATTCGGAGACACAAAATTTTTGACCCCAAAAATCACATAAGGCTATAGCCCATGGATTTTTTCGATTTTGGGTCCGGAAAAAAATGTTCAGATTAAGAGTGGTAATAATCAGGAAACGTTCTAGAATCAGAATAAAGTTAGTCTGACGTGATTCTGAGCCTTCGTTTTACGGTTACAGTACTTCGAAGCTGGAATACCCCTAGGCAACCATCACACTCTGTAACTCGGAGAAACTGATCGAAAGAGCCTCCATTTTGTGATTCCGTTGTTCTCCAACACTTTAGAAATGATATTAGACCTCTTCCAAGACATTCGGAGACACAAAAATTTTGACCCCAAAAATCACATAAGGCTATAGCCCATGGATTTTTTCGATTTTGGGTCCGGAAAAAAATGTTGAGATTTTGATTGGTATTATTCAGGAAACGTTCTAGAATCAGAATAAAGTTAGTCTGACGTGATTCTGAGCCTTCGTTTTACGGTTACAGTACTTCGAAGCTGGAATACCCCTAGGCAACCATCACACTCTGTAACTCGGAGAAACTGATCGAAAGAGCCTCCATTTTGTGATTCCGTTGTTCTCCAACACTTTAGAAATGATATTAGACCTCTTCCAAGACATTCGGAGACACAAAATTATTGACCCCAAAAATTACATAAGGCTATAGCCCATGGATTTTTTCGATTTTGGGTCTGGAAAAAATTGTTCAGATTATGAGTGGTAATAATCAGGAAACGTTCTAGAATCAGAATAAAGTTAGTCTGACGTGATTCTGAGCCTTCGTTTTACGGTTACAGTACTTCGAAGCTGGAATACCCCTAGGCAACCATCACACTCTGTAACTCGAAGAAACTGATCGAAAGAGCCTCCAATTTGTGATTCCGTTGTTCTCCAACACTTTAGAAATGATATTAGACCTCTTCCAAGACATTCGGAGACACAAAATTTTTGACCCCAAAAATTACATAAGGCTATAGCCCATGGATTTTTTCGATTTTGGGTCCGGAAAAAAATGTTGAGATTTCGATTGGTATCAATCAGGAAACGTTCTAGAATCAGAATAAAGTTAGTCTGACGTGATTCTGAGCCTTCGTTTTACGGTTACAGTACTTCGAAGCTGGAATACCCCTAGGCAACCATCACACTCTGTAACTCGAAGAAACTGATCGAAAGAGCCTCCAATTTGTGATTCCGTTGTTCTCCAACACTTTAGAAATGATTTCCACTAGGTTCCGAGTGATTCGGAGACACAAAATTTTTGACCCCAAAAATTACATAAGGCTATAGCCCATGGATTTTTTCGATTTTGGGTCCGGAAAAAAATGTTCAGATTAAGAGTGGTAATAATCAGGAAACGTTCTAGAATCAGAATAAAGTTAGTCTGACGTGATTCTGAGCCTTCGTTTTACGGTTACAGTACTTCGAAGCTGGAATACCCCTAGGCAACCATCACACTCTGTAACTCGGAGAAACTGATCGAAAGAGCCTCCATTTTGTGATTCCGTTGTTCTCCAACACTTTAGAAATGATATTAGACCTCTTCCAAGACATTCGGAGACACAAAAATTTTGACCCCAAAAATCACATAAGGCTATAGCCCATGGATTTTTTCGATTTTGGGTCCGGAAAAAAATGTTGAGATTTTGATTGGTATTATTCAGGAAACGTTCTAGAATCAGAATAAAGTTAGTCTGACGTGATTCTGAGCCTTCGTTTTACGGTTACAGTACTTCGAAGCTGGAATACCCCTAGGCAACCATCACACTCTGTAACTCGGAGAAACTGATCGAAAGAGCCTCCATTTTGTGATTCCGTTGTTCTCCAACACTTTAGAAATGATATTAGACCTCTTCCAAGACATTCGGAGACACAAAATTATTGACCCCAAAAATTACATAAGGCTATAGCCCATGGATTTTTTCGATTTTGGGTCCGGAAAAAAATGTTGAGAGTTTGATTGGTATCAATCAGGAAACGTTCTAGAATCAGAATAAAGTTAGTCTGACGTGATTCTGAGCCTTCGTTTTACGGTTACAGTACTTCGAAGCTGGAATACCCCTAGGCAACCATCACACTCTGTAACTCGAAGAAACTGATCGAAAGAGCCTCCAATTTGTGATTCCGTTGTTCTCCAACACTTTAGAAATGATATTAGACCTCTTCCAAGACATTCGGAGACACAAAATTTTTGACCCCAAAAATTACATAAGGCTATAGCCCATGGATTTTTTCGATTTTGGGTCCGGAAAAAAATGTTGAGATTTTGATTGGTATCAATCAGGAAACGTTCTAGAATCAGAATAAAGTTAGTCTGACGTGATTCTGAGCCTTCGTTTTGCTGTTACAGTACTTCGAAGCTGGAATACCCCTAGGCAACCATCACACTCTGTAACTCGAAGAAACTGATCGAAAGAGCCTCCAATTTGTGATTCCGTTGTTCTCCATCACTTTAGAAATGATATTAGACCTCTTTCAAGACATTCGGAGACACAAAATTTTTGACCCCTAAAATCACATAAGGCTATAGCCCATGGATTTTTTCGATTTTGGGTCCGGAAAAAAATGTTGAGATTTTGATTGGTATCATTCAGGAAACGTTCTAGAATCAGAATAAAGTTAGTCTGACGTGATTCTGAGCCTTCGTTTTACGGTTACAGTACTTCGAAGCTGGAATACCCCTAGGCAACCATCACACTCTGTAACTCGGAGAAACTGATCGAAAGAGCCTCCATTTTGTGATTCCGTTGTTCTCCAACACTTTAGAAATGATTTCCACTAGGTTCCGAGTGATTCGGAGACACAAAATTTTTGACCCCAAAAATTACATAAGGCTATAGCCCATGGATTTTTTCGATTTTGGGTCCGGAAAAAAATGTTGAGATTTTGATTGGTATTATTCAGGAAACGTTCTAGAATCAGAATAAAGTTAGTCTGACGTGATTCTGAGCCTTCGTTTTACGGTTACAGTACTTCGAAGCTGGAATACCCCTAGGCAACCATCACACTCTGTAACTCGAAGAAACTGATCGAAAGAGCCTCCAATTTGTGATTCCGTTGTTCTCCAACACTTTAGAAATGATATTAGACCTCTTCCAAGACATTCGGAGACACAAAATTTTTGACCCCAAAAATCACATAAGGCTATAGCCCATGGATTTTTTCGATTTTGGGTCCGGAAAAAAATGTTCAGATTAAGAGTGGTAATAATCAGGAAACGTTCTAGAATCAGAATAAAGTTAGTCTGACGTGATTCTGAGCCTTCGTTTTGCTGCTACAGTACTTCAAAGTTGGTATACCCCTAGGCAGTCATCACTGTCTGTAACTCGAAGAAACTGATAGAAAGAGCCTCCAATTTGTGATTCCGTTGTTCTCCAACACTTTAGAAATGATATTAGACCTCTTCCAAGACATTCGGAGACACAAAATTTTTGACCCCAAAAATCACATAAGGCTATAGCCCATGGATTTTTTCAATTTTGGGTCCGGAAAAAAATGTTGAGATTTTGATTGGTATTATTCAGGAAACGTTCTACAATCAGAATAAAGTTAGTCTGACGTTATTCTGAGCCTTCGTTTTACGGTTACAGTACTTCGAAGCTGGAATACCCCTAGGCAACCATCACACTCTGTAACTCGGAGAAACTGATCGAAAGAGCCTCCATTTTGTGATTCCGTTGTTCTCCAACACTTTAGAAATGATTTCCACTAGGTTCCGAGTGATTCGGAGACACAAAATTTTTGACCCCAAAAATCACATAAGGCTATAGCCCATGGATTTTTTCGATTTTGGGTCCGGAAAAAAATGTTGAGATTTTGATTGGTATTATTCAGGAAACGTTCTACAATCAGAATAAAGTTAGTCTGACGTGATTCTGAGCCTTCGTTCTGCTGTTACAGTACTTCAAAGTTGGCATACCCCTAGGCAGTCATCACACTCTGTAACTCGAAGAAACTGATCGAAAGAGCCTCCAATTTGTGATTCCGTTGTTCTCCAACACTTTAGAAATGATATTAGACCTCTTCCAAGACATTCGGAGACACAAAATTTTTGACCCCAAAAATCACATAAGGCTATAGCCCATGGATTTTTTCGATTTTGGGTCCGGAAAAAAATGTTCAGATTAAGAGTGGTAATAATCAGGAAACGTTCTAGAATCAGAATAAAGTTAGTCTGACGTGATTCTGAGCCTTCGTTTTGCTGCTACAGTACTTCAAAGTTGGTATACCCCTAGGCAGTCATCACTGTCTGTAACTCGAAGAAACTGATAGAAAGAGCCTCCAATTTGTGATTCCGTTGTTCTCCAACACTTTAGAAATGATATTAGACCTCTTCCAAGACATTCGGAGACACAAAATTTTTGACCCCAAAAATCACATAAGGCTATAGCCCATGGATTTTTTCAATTTTGGGTCCGGAAAAAAATGTTGAGATTTTGATTGGTATTATTCAGGAAACGTTCTACAATCAGAATAAAGTTAGTCTGACGTTATTCTGAGCCTTCGTTTTACGGTTACAGTACTTCGAAGCTGGAATACCCCTAGGCAACCATCACACTCTGTAACTCGGAGAAACTGATCGAAAGAGCCTCCATTTTGTGATTCCGTTGTTCTCCAACACTTTAGAAATGATTTCCACTAGGTTCCGAGTGATTCGGAGACACAAAATTTTTGACCCCAAAAATCACATAAGGCTATAGCCCATGGATTTTTTCGATTTTGGGTCCGAAAAAAAATGTTGAGATTTTGATTGGTATTATTCAGGAAACGTTCTACAATCAGAATAAAGTTAGTCTGACGTGATTCTGAGCCTTCGTTCTGCTGTTACAGTACTTCAAAGTTGGCATACCCCTAGGCAGTCATCACACTCTGTAACTCGAAGAAACTGATCGAAAGAGCCTCCAATTTGTGATTCCGTTGTTCTCCAACACTTTAGAAATGATATTAGACCTCTTCCAAGACATTCGGAGACACAAAATTTTTGACCCCAAAAATCACATAAGGCTATAGCCCATGGATTTTTTCAATTTTGGGTCCGGAAAAAAATGTTGAGATTTTGATTGGTATTATTCAGGAAACGTTCTACAATCAGAATAAAGTTAGTCTGACGTTATTCTGAGCCTTCGTTTTACGGTTACAGTACTTCGAAGCTGGAATACCCCTAGGCAACCATCACACTCTGTAACTCGGAGAAACTGATCGAAAGAGCCTCCATTTTGTGATTCCGTTGTTCTCCAACACTTTAGAAATGATTTCCACTAGGTTCCGAGTGATTCGGAGACACAAAATTTTTGACCCCAAAAATTACATAAGGCTATAGCCCATGGATTCTACAATCAGAATAAAGTTAGTCTGACGTGATTCTGAGCCTTCGAGTACTTTTGGTCATCACACTCCTCGAAGAAACTGATCGAAAGAGCCTCCAATTTGTGATTCCGTTGTTCTCCAACACTTTAGAAATGATATTAGACCTTGTGATTTTTGGGGTCAAAAATTTTGTGTCTCCGAATGTCTTGGAAGAGGTCTAATATCATTTCTAAAGTGTTGGAGAACAACGGAATCACAAATTGGAGGCTCTTTCTATCAGTTTCTTCGAGTTACAGACAGTGATGACTGCCTAGGGGTATACCAACTTTGAAGTACTGTAGCAGCAAAACGAAGGCTCAGAATCACGTCAGACTAACTTTATTCTGATTCTAGAACGTTTCCTGATTATTACCACTCTTAATCTGAACATTTTTTTCCGGACCCAAAATCGAAAAAATCCATGGGCTATAGCCTTATGTGATTTTTGGGGTCAAAAATTTTGTGTCTCCGAATGTCTTGGAAGAGGTCTAATATCATTTCTAAAGTGTTGGAGAACAACGGAATCACAAATTGGAGGCTCTTTCGATCAGTTTCTTCGAGTTACAGAGTGTGATGACTGCCTAGGGGTATGCCAACTTTGAAGTACTGTAACAGCAGAACGAAGGCTCAGAATCACGTCAGACTAACTTTATTCTGATTGTAGAACGTTTCCTGAATAATACCAATCAAAATCTCAACATTTTTTTCCGGACCCAAAATCGAAAAAATCCATGGGCTATAGCCTTATGTAATTTTTGGGGTCAAAAATTTTGTGTCTCCGAATCACTCGGAACCTAGTGGAAATCATTTCTAAAGTGTTGGAGAACAACGGAATCACAAAATGGAGGCTCTTTCGATCAGTTTCTCCGAGTTACAGAGTGTGATGGTTGCCTAGGGGTATTCCAGCTTCGAAGTACTGTAACCGTAAAACGAAGGCTCAGAATCACGTCAGACTAACTTTATTCTGATTCTAGAACGTTTCCTGAATAATACCAATCAAAATCTCAACATTTTTTTCCGGACCCAAAATCGAAAAAATCCATGGGCTATAGCCTTATGTGATTTTTGGGGTCAAAAATTTTGTGTCTCCGAATGTCTTGGAAGAGGTCTAATATCATTTCTAAAGTGTTGGAGAACAACGGAATCACAAATTGGAGGCTCTTTCGATCAGTTTCTTCGAGTTACAGAGTGTGATGACTGCCTAGGGGTATGCCAACTTTGAAGTACTGTAACAGCAGAACGAAGGCTCAGAATCACGTCAGACTAACTTTATTCTGATTCTAGAACGTTTCCTGAATAATATCAATCAAAATCTCAACATTTTTTTCCGGACCCAAAATCGAAAAAATCCATGGGCTATAGCCTTATGTGATTTTTGGGGTCAAAAATTTTGTGTCTCCGAATCACTCGGAACCTAGTGGAAATCATTTCTAAAGTGTTGGAGAACAACGGAATCACAAAATGGAGGCTCTTTCGATCAGTTTCTCCGAGTTACAGAGTGTGATGGTTGCCTAGGGGTATTCCAGCTTCGAAGTACTGTAACCGTAAAACGAAGGCTCAGAATAACGTCAGACTAACTTTATTCTGATTGTAGAACGTTTCCTGAATAATACCAATCAAAATCTCAACATTTTTTTCCGGACCCAAAATTGAAAAAATCCATGGGCTATAGCCTTATGTGATTTTTGGGGTCAAAAATTTTGTGTCTCCGAATGTCTTGGAAGAGGTCTAATATCATTTCTAAAGTGTTGGAGAACAACGGAATCACAAATTGGAGGCTCTTTCTATCAGTTTCTTCGAGTTACAGACAGTGATGACTGCCTAGGGGTATACCAACTTTGAAGTACTGTAGCAGCAAAACGAAGGCTCAGAATCACGTCAGACTAACTTTATTCTGATTCTAGAACGTTTCCTGATTATTACCACTCTTAATCTGAACATTTTTTTCCGGACCCAAAATCGAAAAAATCCATGGGCTATAGCCTTATGTGATTTTTGGGGTCAAAAATTTTGTGTCTCCGAATGTCTTGGAAGAGGTCTAATATCATTTCTAAAGTGTTGGAGAACAACGGAATCACAAATTGGAGGCTCTTTCGATCAGTTTCTTCGAGTTACAGAAAGTGATGGTTGCCTAGGGGTATTCCAGCTTCGAAGTACTGTAACCGTAAAACGAAGGCTCAGAATAACGTCAGACTAACTTTATTCTGATTGTAGAACGTTTCCTGAATAATACCAATCAAAATCTCAACATTTTTTTCCGGACCCAAAATTGAAAAAATCCATGGGCTATAGCCTTATGTGATTTTTGGGGTCAAAAATTTTGTGTCTCCGAATGTCTTGGAAGAGGTCTAATATCATTTCTAAAGTGTTGGAGAACAACGGAATCACAAATTGGAGGCTCTTTCTATCAGTTTCTTCGAGTTACAGACAGTGATGACTGCCTAGGGGTATACCAACTTTGAAGTACTGTAGCAGCAAAACGAAGGCTCAGAATCACGTCAGACTAACTTTATTCTGATTCTAGAACGTTTCCTGATTATTACCACTCTTAATCTGAACATTTTTTTCCGGACCCAAAATCGAAAAAATCCATGGGCTATAGCCTTATGTGATTTTTGGGGTCAAAAATTTTGTGTCTCCGAATGTCTTGGAAGAGGTCTAATATCATTTCTAAAGTGTTGGAGAACAACGGAATCACAAATTGGAGGCTCTTTCGATCAGTTTCTTCGAGTTACAGAGTGTGATGACTGCCTAGGGGTATGCCAACTTTGAAGTACTGTAACAGCAGAACGAAGGCTCAGAATCACGTCAGACTAACTTTATTCTGATTGTAGAACGTTTCCTGAATAATACCAATCAAAATCTCAACATTTTTTTCCGGACCCAAAATCGAAAAAATCCATGGGCTATAGCCTTATGTAATTTTTGGGGTCAAAAATTTTGTGTCTCCGAATCACTCGGAACCTAGTGGAAATCATTTCTAAAGTGTTGGAGAACAACGGAATCACAAAATGGAGGCTCTTTCGATCAGTTTCTCCGAGTTACAGAGTGTGATGGTTGCCTAGGGGTATTCCAGCTTCGAAGTACTGTAACCGTAAAACGAAGGCTCAGAATCACGTCAGACTAACTTTATTCTGATTCTAGAACGTTTCCTGAATAATACCAATCAAAATCTCAACATTTTTTTCCGGACCCAAAATCGAAAAAATCCATGGGCTATAGCCTTATGTGATTTTTGGGGTCAAAAATTTTGTGTCTCCGAATGTCTTGGAAGAGGTCTAATATCATTTCTAAAGTGTTGGAGAACAACGGAATCACAAATTGGAGGCTCTTTCGATCAGTTTCTTCGAGTTACAGAGTGTGATGACTGCCTAGGGGTATGCCAACTTTGAAGTACTGTAACAGCAGAACGAAGGCTCAGAATCACGTCAGACTAACTTTATTCTGATTCTAGAACGTTTCCTGAATAATATCAATCAAAATCTCAACATTTTTTTCCGGACCCAAAATCGAAAAAATCCATGGGCTATAGCCTTATGTGATTTTTGGGGTCAAAAATTTTGTGTCTCCGAATCACTCGGAACCTAGTGGAAATCATTTCTAAAGTGTTGGAGAACAACGGAATCACAAAATGGAGGCTCTTTCGATCAGTTTCTCCGAGTTACAGAGTGTGATGGTTGCCTAGGGGTATTCCAGCTTCGAAGTACTGTAACCGTAAAACGAAGGCTCAGAATAACGTCAGACTAACTTTATTCTGATTGTAGAACGTTTCCTGAATAATACCAATCAAAATCTCAACATTTTTTTCCGGACCCAAAATTGAAAAAATCCATGGGCTATAGCCTTATGTGATTTTTGGGGTCAAAAATTTTGTGTCTCCGAATGTCTTGGAAGAGGTCTAATATCATTTCTAAAGTGTTGGAGAACAACGGAATCACAAATTGGAGGCTCTTTCTATCAGTTTCTTCGAGTTACAGACAGTGATGACTGCCTAGGGGTATACCAACTTTGAAGTACTGTAGCAGCAAAACGAAGGCTCAGAATCACGTCAGACTAACTTTATTCTGATTCTAGAACGTTTCCTGATTATTACCACTCTTAATCTGAACATTTTTTTCCGGACCCAAAATCGAAAAAATCCATGGGCTATAGCCTTATGTGATTTTTGGGGTCAAAAATTTTGTGTCTCCGAATGTCTTGGAAGAGGTCTAATATCATTTCTAAAGTGTTGGAGAACAACGGAATCACAAATTGGAGGCTCTTTCGATCAGTTTCTTCGAGTTACAGAGTGTGATGGACTGCCTAGGGGTATGCCAACTTTGAAGTACTGTAACAGCAGAACGAAGGCTCAGAATCGTCAGACTAACTTTATTCTGATTGTAGAACGTTTCCTGAATAATACCAATCAAAATCTCAACATTTTTTTCCGGACCCAAAATTTTTGAAAAAATCCATGGGCTATAGCCTTATGTAATTTTTGGGGTCAAAAATTTTGTGTCTCCGAATGTTCTTAAGAGTGGTAATATCATTTCTAAAGTGTTGGAGAACAACGGAATCACAAAATGGAGGCTCTTTCTGAGTTTCTTCGAGTTACAGACAGTGATGGTTGCCTAGGGGTATACCAGCTTCGAAGTACTGTAACAGTAAAACGAAGGCTCAGAATCACGTCAGACTAACTTTATTCTGATTGTAGAACGTTTCCTGAATAATACCAATCAAAATCTCAACATTTTTTTCCGGACCCAAAATCGAAAAAATCCATGGGCTATAGCCTTATGTGATTTTTGGGGTCAAAAATTTTGTGTCTCCGAATGTCTTGGAAGAGGTCTAATATCATTTCTAAAGTGTTGGAGAACAACGGAATCACAAATTGGAGGCTCTTTCGATCAGTTTCTTCGAGTTACAGAGTGTGATGACTGCCTAGGGGTATGCCAACTTTGAAGTACTGTAACAGCAGAACGAAGGCTCAGAATCACGTCAGACTAACTTTATTCTGATTGTAGAACGTTTCCTGAATAATACCAATCAAAATCTCAACATTTTTTTCCGGACCCAAAATCGAAAAAATCCATGGGCTATAGCCTTATGTGATTTTTGGGGTCAAAAATTTTGTGTCTCCGAATGTCTTGGAAGAGGTCTAATATCATTTCTAAAGTGTTGGAGAACAACGGAATCACAAATTGGAGGCTCTTTCTAATCATTTCTAAAGTGTTGGAGAACAACGGAATCACAAAATGGAGGCTCTTTCGATCAGTTTCTCCGAGTTACAGAGTGTGATGGTTGCCTAGGGGTATTCCAGCTTCGAAGTACTGTAACCGTAAGAACGAAGGCTCAGAATCACGTCAGACTAACTTTATTCTGATTGTAGAACGTTTCCTGAATAATACCAATCAAAATCTCAACATTTTTTTCCGGACCCAAAATTTTTGAAAAAATCCATGGGCTATAGCCTTATGTGATTTTTGGGGTCAAAAATTTTGTGTCTCCGAATGTCTTGGAAGAGGTCTAATATCATTTCTAAAGTGTTGGAGAACAACGGAATCACAAATTGGAGGCTCTTTCTATCAGTTTCTTCGAGTTACAGACAGTGATGACTGCCTAGGGGTATACCAACTTTGAAGTACTGTAGCAGCAAAACGAAGGCTCAGAATCACGTCAGACTAACTTTATTCTGATTCTAGAACGTTTCCTGATTATTACCACTCTTAATCTGAACATTTTTTTCCGGACCCAAAATCGAAAAAATCCATGGGCTATAGCCTTATGTGATTTTTGGGGTCAAAAATTTTGTGTCTCCGAATGTCTTGGAAGAGGTCTAATATCATTTCTAAAGTGTTGGAGAACAACGGAATCACAAATTGGAGGCTCTTTCGATCAGTTTCTTCGAGTTACAGAGTGTGATGACTGCCTAGGGGTATGCCAACTTTGAAGTACTGTAACAGCAGAACGAAGGCTCAGAATCACGTCAGACTAACTTTATTCTGATTGTAGAACGTTTCCTGAATAATACCAATCAAAATCTCAACATTTTTTTCCGGACCCAAAATCGAAAAAATCCATGGGCTATAGCCTTATGTAATTTTTGGGGTCAAAAATTTTGTGTCTCCGAATCACTCGGAACCTAGTGGAAATCATTTCTAAAGTGTTGGAGAACAACGGAATCACAAAATGGAGGCTCTTTCGATCAGTTTCTCCGAGTTACAGAGTGTGATGGTTGCCTAGGGGTATTCCAGCTTCGAAGTACTGTAACCGTAAAACGAAGGCTCAGAATAACGTCAGACTAACTTTATTCTGATTGTAGAACGTTTCCTGAATAATACCAATCAAAATCTCAACATTTTTTTCCGGACCCAAAATTGAAAAAATCCATGGGCTATAGCCTTATGTGATTTTTGGGGTCAAAAATTTTGTGTCTCCGAATGTCTTGGAAGAGGTCTAATATCATTTCTAAAGTGTTGGAGAACAACGGAATCACAAATTGGAGGCTCTTTCGATCAGTTTCTTCGAGTTA
Organism: Caenorhabditis parvicauda; assembly: GCA_963978915.1. Classification (NCBI taxonomy): domain Eukaryota; kingdom Metazoa; phylum Nematoda; class Chromadorea; order Rhabditida; family Rhabditidae; genus Caenorhabditis; species Caenorhabditis parvicauda. Next base: position 14,139,585 of record OZ022254.1, on the reverse strand, counting down.
CAGAGTGTGATGACTGCCTAGGGGTATGCCAACTTTGAAGTACTGTAACAGCAGAACGAAGGCTCAGAATCACGTCAGACTAACTTTATTCTGATTGTAGAACGTTTCCTGAATAATACCAATCAAAATCTCAACATTTTTTTTCGGACCCAAAATCGAAAAAATCCATGGGCTATAGCCTTATGTGATTTTTGGGGTCAAAAATTTTGTGTCTCCGAATCACTCGGAACCTAGTGGAAATCATTTCTAAAGTGTTGGAGAACAACGGAATCACAAAATGGAGGCTCTTTCGATCAGTTTCTCCGAGTTACAGAGTGTGATGGTTGCCTAGGGGTATTCCAGCTTCGAAGTACTGTAACCGTAAAACGAAGGCTCAGAATAACGTCAGACTAACTTTATTCTGATTGTAGAACGTTTCCTGAATAATACCAATCAAAATCTCAACATTTTTTTCCGGACCCAAAATTGAAAAAATCCATGGGCTATAGCCTTATGTGATTTTTGGGGTCAAAAATTTTGTGTCTCCGAATGTCTTGGAAGAGGTCTAATATCATTTCTAAAGTGTTGGAGAACAACGGAATCACAAATTGGAGGCTCTTTCTATCAGTTTCTTCGAGTTACAGACAGTGATGACTGCCTAGGGGTATACCAACTTTGAAGTACTGTAGCAGCAAAACGAAGGCTCAGAATCACGTCAGACTAACTTTATTCTGATTCTAGAACGTTTCCTGACTAGGTTACCAGTCTTTCTGAACATTTTTTTCCGGACCCAAAATCGAAAAAATCCATGGGCTATAGCCTTATGTGATTTTTGGGGTCAAAAATTTTGTGTCTCCGAATGTCTTGGAAGAGGTCTAATATCATTTCTAAAGTGTTGGAGAACAACGGAATCACAAATTGGAGGCTCTTTCGATCAGTTTCTTCGAGTTACAGACTCCAAAGTGATGGTTGCCTAGGGGTATTCCAGCTTCGAAGTACTGTAACCGTAAAACGAAGGCTCAGAATAACGTCAGACTAACTTTATTCTGATTGTAGAACGTTTCCTGAATAATACCAATCAAAATCTCAACATTTTTTTCCGGACCCAAAATTGAAAAAATCCATGGGCTATAGCCTTATGTGATTTTTGGGGTCAAAAATTTTGTGTCTCCGAATGTCTTGGAAGAGGTCTAATATCATTTCTAAAGTGTTGGAGAACAACGGAATCACAAATTGGAGGCTCTTTCTATCAGTTTCTTCGAGTTACAGACAGTGATGACTGCCTAGGGGTATACCAACTTTGAAGTACTGTAGCAGCAAAACGAAGGCTCAGAATCACGTCAGACTAACTTTATTCTGATTCTAGAACGTTTCCTGATTATTACCACTCTTAATCTGAACATTTTTTTCCGGACCCAAAATCGAAAAAATCCATGGGCTATAGCCTTATGTGATTTTTGGGGTCAAAAATTTTGTGTCTCCGAATGTCTTGGAAGAGGTCTAATATCATTTCTAAAGTGTTGGAGAACAACGGAATCACAAATTGGAGGCTCTTTCGATCAGTTTCTTCGAGTTACAGAGTGTGATGGTTGCCTAGGGGTATTCCAGCTTCGAAGTACTGTAACCGTAAAACGAAGGCTCAGAATCACGTCAGACTAACTTTATTCTGATTCTAGAACGTTTCCTGAATAATACCAATCAAAATCTCAACATTTTTTTCCGGACCCAAAATCGAAAAAATCCATGGGCTATAGCCTTATGTAATTTTTGGGGTCAAAAATTTTGTGTCTCCGAATCACTCGGAACCTAGTGGAAATCATTTCTAAAGTGTTGGAGAACAACGGAATCACAAAATGGAGGCTCTTTCGATCAGTTTCTCCGAGTTACAGAGTGTGATGGTTGCCTAGGGGTATTCCAGCTTCGAAGTACTGTAACCGTAAAACGAAGGCTCAGAATCACGTCAGACTAACTTTATTCTGATTCTAGAACGTTTCCTGAATGATACCAATCAAAATCTCAACATTTTTTTCCGGACCCAAAATCGAAAAAATCCATGGGCTATAGCCTTATGTGATTTTAGGGGTCAAAAATTTTGTGTCTCCGAATGTCTTGAAAGAGGTCTAATATCATTTCTAAAGTGATGGAGAACAACGGAATCACAAATTGGAGGCTCTTTCGATCAGTTTCTTCGAGTTACAGAGTGTGATGACTCGGAGAAACTGATCGAAAGAGCCTCCATTTTGTGATTCCGTTGTTCTCCAACACTTTAGAAATGATTTCCACTAGGTTCCGAGTGATTCGGAGACACAAAATTTTTGACCCCAAAAATTACATAAGGCTATAGCCCATGGATTTTTTCGATTTTGGGTCCGGAAAAAAATGTTGAGATTTTGATTGGTATTATTCAGGAAACGTTCTACAATCAGAATAAAGTTAGTCTGACGTGATTCTGAGCCTTCGTTCTGCTGTTACAGTACTTCAAAGTTGGCATACCCCTAGGCAGTCATCACACTCTGTAACTCGAAGAAACTGATCGAAAGAGCCTCCAATTTGTGATTCCGTTGTTCTCCAACACTTTAGAAATGATATTAGACCTCTTCCAAGACATTCGGAGACACAAAATTTTTGACCCCAAAAATCACATAAGGCTATAGCCCATGGATTTTTTCGATTTTGGGTCCGGAAAAAAATGTTCAGATTAAGAGTGGTAATAATCAGGAAACGTTCTAGAATCAGAATAAAGTTAGTCTGACGTGATTCTGAGCCTTCGTTTTGCTGCTACAGTACTTCAAAGTTGGTATACCCCTAGGCAGTCATCACTGTCTGTAACTCGAAGAAACTGATAGAAAGAGCCTCCAATTTGTGATTCCGTTGTTCTCCAACACTTTAGAAATGATATTAGACCTCTTCCAAGACATTCGGAGACACAAAATTTTTGACCCCAAAAATCACATAAGGCTATAGCCCATGGATTTTTTCAATTTTGGGTCCGGAAAAAAATGTTGAGATTTTGATTGGTATTATTCAGGAAACGTTCTACAATCAGAATAAAGTTAGTCTGACGTTATTCTGAGCCTTCGTTTTACGGTTACAGTACTTCGAAGCTGGAATACCCCTAGGCAACCATCACTTTCTGTAACTCGAAGAAACTGATCGAAAGAGCCTCCAATTTGTGATTCCGTTGTTCTCCAACACTTTAGAAATGATATTAGACCTCTTCCAAGACATTCGGAGACACAAAATTTTTGACCCCAAAAATCACATAAGGCTATAGCCCATGGATTTTTTCGATTTTGGGTCCGGAAAAAAATGTTCAGATTAAGAGTGGTAATAATCAGGAAACGTTCTAGAATCAGAATAAAGTTAGTCTGACGTGATTCTGAGCCTTCGTTTTGCTGCTACAGTACTTCAAAGTTGGTATACCCCTAGGCAGTCATCACTGTCTGTAACTCGAAGAAACTGATAGAAAGAGCCTCCAATTTGTGATTCCGTTGTTCTCCAACACTTTAGAAATGATATTAGACCTCTTCCAAGACATTCGGAGACACAAAATTTTTGACCCCAAAAATCACATAAGGCTATAGCCCATGGATTTTTTCAATTTTGGGTCCGGAAAAAAATGTTGAGATTTTGATTGGTATTATTCAGGAAACGTTCTACAATCAGAATAAAGTTAGTCTGACGTTATTCTGAGCCTTCGTTTTACGGTTACAGTACTTCGAAGCTGGAATACCCCTAGGCAACCATCACACTCTGTAACTCGGAGAAACTGATCGAAAGAGCCTCCATTTTGTGATTCCGTTGTTCTCCAACACTTTAGAAATGATTTCCACTAGGTTCCGAGTGATTCGGAGACACAAAATTTTTGACCCCAAAAATCACATAAGGCTATAGCCCATGGATTTTTTCGATTTTGGGTCCGGAAAAAAATGTTGAGATTTTGATTGATATTATTCAGGAAACGTTCTAGAATCAGAATAAAGTTAGTCTGACGTGATTCTGAGCCTTCGTTCTGCTGTTACAGTACTTCAAAGTTGGCATACCCCTAGGCAGTCATCACACTCTGTAACTCGAAGAAACTGATCGAAAGAGCCTCCAATTTGTGATTCCGTTGTTCTCCAACACTTTAGAAATGATATTAGACCTCTTCCAAGACATTCGGAGACACAAAATTTTTGACCCCAAAAATCACATAAGGCTATAGCCCATGGATTTTTTCGATTTTGGGTCCGGAAAAAAATGTTGAGATTTTGATTGGTATTATTCAGGAAACGTTCTAGAATCAGAATAAAGTTAGTCTGACGTGATTCTGAGCCTTCGTTTTACGGTTACAGTACTTCGAAGCTGGAATACCCCTAGGCAACCATCACACTCTGTAACTCGGAGAAACTGATCGAAAGAGCCTCCATTTTGTGATTCCGTTGTTCTCCAACACTTTAGAAATGATTTCCACTAGGTTCCGAGTGATTCGGAGACACAAAATTTTTGACCCCAAAAATTACATAAGGCTATAGCCCATGGATTTTTTCGATTTTGGGTCCGGAAAAAAATGTTGAGATTTTGATTGGTATTATTCAGGAAACGTTCTACAATCAGAATAAAGTTAGTCTGACGTTATTCTGAGCCTTCGTTTTACGGTTACAGTACTTCGAAGCTGGAATACCCCTAGGCAACCATCACACTCTGTAACTCGAAGAAACTGATCGAAAGAGCCTCCAATTCTGTAACATTCTGTCCAAAGTTCTTTTTAACAGTGAGAGAGGGGGTGAATTGATTTCCAGATGTTTTCCAGGGTCGAGACCAAGCTTTTTGTATCATTCCATTACTTTAGGTTGACGAGCTTGGTTATCTGAAAAACGACGAGCCATTTGACGTTTTGACCTCGCCGACAGGAGTGCCACTGCAGCCGACGATGGTCGAAGAGATAGAAGATGTCGAAGCGGTAGAAGGCGACGAAGTCGTTATGACTCCTATAATATCTTCTCGTGAGAAGAAAGAGAGAGAGAGAGAGAGAGAGAGAGAGAGAGGGAGAGAGAGAGAGAGAAAGAGAAAGAGAAAGAGAGAGAGAGAGAGAGAGAGAGAGAGAGAGAGAGAAAGAGAAAGAGAAAGAGAGAGAGAGAGAGAGAGAGAGAGAGAGAGAAAGAGAAAGAGAGAGTGAGAAAGAGAAAGAGAGAGAGAGAGAGAGAGAGAGAGAGAGAGAGAGAGAGAGAGAGAGAAAGAGAGAGAGAGAGAGAGAGAGAGAGAGAGAGAGAGAGAGAGAGAGAAGAGAGAGAGAGAAAGAAATTTGCAGCAACCAACTTCACCCTTACATGGCGTGGACCCGCAGTACAATCGAAAAAGGCGAAAATCGAGACTAATGGTGTATCCAGTCGTTTAACCATTAGGAATGGTGAGTTTCAGATGGCTTTATTTATGTGGGAAGCTTTGAACTTTTCCTTGAATGCGAATGCAACTGGAAAATGACTGGCTTTACTTTTTGTCATTTGGTGGTTAGAGATTAGGGCCCTCCCATTTAAGGGGAAATGCACGACTGCTACCACTTTTTCAAATTTGTGCATTTTCTGAGAGTAGCAGAATAATAATCGATAATTTCAGTCAACTCTGATGATACTGGCCCCTACTCTATCATTGCAAGAAACGAATTTGGGGTGACCAGTTCCGTCGGGTTTCTATCAGTTCTGAAAACACCAAGTCAGCCTACTGGACTGGAGATCAAGCTGACGAGCCCAAACTCGCTTAGGCTCAAGTGGAACTACGTAGCTGGTGTGAAGTACTGCATCGAGTATAGGAAGAAAGGTGCGTATCATGATGTCGATACGCAGTGACGTGTCAATTTGACCTGCGGGTCGCCCATCTTCTTGAATTCACTTTCAAATAGAAAATTCGAGTTACTGTAGAAAAATTGACCGCCCATTTTTTTAAATCGACCTTCCCGCGAAATTTGAAATTAACTCACCGAGACTTTATAAAAGAAGGGCTTCACTATGAGCAAATAATTAATTTCGACCTAAGGACCGCCCATCTTTTGAATTTGACTTTCTCGCGAAATTTGAAACTGATACTTCAGGAGAAGAAGCGTTCCGGAGTGCTGCGACCAACCTAACACATGGTCACGTGAGTCTTCGACAATTCATCTCAACACGTTATCAATTCCGCGTTTTCTCCTACACAAATCGACTCAGAAGTAGCCCAACGGAGATTATTGATATCGATTTTGACACATTTTCACAATAAACCTCAAGAAAAAAAAATTAATTATGAATTAAAACTGCGAGTTCTATTAAATTGAATTAAATATGAGATAAAACGACAGAAAGTTAAAAATTAATTAACTATGAGTTAAGAACGAAATAAATATGAGTTAAATTGACGGTTATCATAATATTTTTTATTACATTTTCTCTCTCGGTTTTGTTCTATTTTTCATTTAGATCGGTATAGTTATTGTTTTCTGTAACGATTGAATAATAATTATACAGTCACTCATATTTTGATTTATTCGGGTTCTGTCAGGATGTGATTCGGAGGTTAGACTTACTCGTGTTCCAACATTTATGTACATATTATCAAAAAGAAAACTAAAAGCATGAGGAGGTCAAACTTTTCCACTCCTTTTTACTAGCTAGTTTAAAAAAAAACATAGGCTGCTAGCTGACCGGAGATTGCCGTCTTGACTAGTCAACATTTTATGTAGTACCTGGTCCTGATGTTCAGCACCGGAGCGTGAGCTTTGATGAGCCACGCTTACATCCCCTACCTTCTCGAGCTCAGTTCCACAACTAGGTTTTTGTATGGGAACGTCATTGATACGTTGATACATTTTTACCAGGTGCAGGTCGCACATCTCTGGGTGGATCTTGAGGTCTGTGGAGGACACAAACGTTGTTCTTGTGAGCTGCCTTCTTCTTTCCTTTCTGCAAGAAGTAAACGTTCAACTTGTTCACTCCAATGACAGTGAATGAAAATTCAAAATGAATTAAAAATGAGTAAAAAATGAATTCAAAATGAATTAATTTTTTTAATTAACTCATAATTAATTAATTAATTATTATTTTTTTCTTGAGAACGTTTTTTTGACTCACACTATGCTCGAGTTTCATTTCGAGCGACTGTAACTCGATTTGCAAGCGTTTTTCATGAAGCGGGACCAAGTTTTTCGGATTCAGCATGTTAGAATCTATATGAAACGAAGTTTTCAGACGGATCTGAACAAAAATGTACTGAGAAAAAAAGCAACACCAATTGGTTTGTCCCAAAATAAAAGCAAAACTTTTCTTGTCCAAAAAACAAAGCAACACCAATTTTGTCCAAAAATAAAACAACACACATTTTGATCCAATTCTTCAATCTTCTATTAAAAACCTCAATCAGCTTTTATTACATATTACAATCAAAAAGACATCTGATAAACTCATGAAAAAGAAAGAAATAATGAACAAAACTTTAGCTAAAATGTGATGTCGACATTCAAACTGGGATAAATATCTTTAGGGCCTTATTAGAAAAAGGGGTCGAATGTACAACATATGCCATGATCCTGGCTCCAGTGGTGGGCGGGGGCGGGGCGCCCGGGCGCCCACCATCGTGGACCCCAAAACCATGGTGATACTCTATATAAACCTACTACGAGACACAGTCTCTATATGAATACAATCAATGATTTTAACACTGGGATGATGATACGAGAGAGAGAGAGAGAAAGAAAGTGGCCGCGTTGCAGAGCCGCGACGAGTTGGGTCGAAAAAATGAGTAGCGGGAATGTAAATATTATACTCTTATCGTACCATTTCGACTCGGATTTATCGATTTTTCAGAGCCAAAAATGATACCGTATCTCCAAAACGTTTTCCGGGCGGATACAGGGCGCAAAGGGGACCGCCCGGGAAACGTTTTGGAGGTAAGCTACATTAACACAAATAATTACCCGGATAATGGTCAATTCAATCGTTTTTTCTTCATTTCTTCACTTTTTTCACTTCTGTTTTGATTGCCAGTTTTGCGAGCGACGGCGTCCAATCAGTGCTTTGAGTATGTTGCGTTGCCCTGAGATTCAAGTTTTAGATTGTGGTCGATTTGTCGACGGTCCGTGCCACGTGTCATCGATTTGTGGTCGGCACGTGGCACGGGCCAATCAACACCCTTGCTTGGTCACGCCCCCGTGACTGTTTTAGTTTGACAAGTGACAAGAACATAACCACATGTAGAGAAAGACTACCCACGCGTGCTGGTTAGATTCATGTTGGCAAGCTTTTGTGAAACGGTTAATGGCAGGCAGCAAGGAGTTCACCAAACGGTGTACACCATTTGGTGCACTCCTCGAACCCACATTTCACCAAAAATATAAACTAACTTCTAATCATGTCCTTCACGGCTTCACACTGCTGTATAGTGATTATTGACCCACTTCTTATTCGATGGCCACGCCCTTTTCTATAAACACGTGACCGCGATGTTCAAAAATTCGATCAACCTTTAGAAGGATAGAGTCACTGGTAAGCTCCGCCCCTTCTCGTTGGATTGGCCACTATTAGGTGCTCTTCGCTCACTTGCTGACCACGCCCCTTTTTGTTTCTCCTTTTGATTGGTTGGGAACGCCCCCTTCTTCAGAAAACGCAAAAATGCTTCGCAGTGAAATTTCAAAAATACAAACTGGTTAGCTGTTCTCTGCTCATTTGCTAGCCCCGCCCCCTTCCACCCCTCCATACAGCAGTGTGAAAATCAACAAAAACTGTTAGTATACGACGATAATACATATCACAACATACCACTTTGATTATTCCGTCTTGAAATCTAAAATGTATTACGTCAGTGTGATGAAATAGAGAGAGAGAGATAGAAGCGGGGGTGGGATGGGCGGTCCTAACTTCCACGTCAACTGGCGTGTCGTACATGGAAGGATGCGACCGCCAATGTGGAAAATGGTTTGAAAGACTTACGATGGTGCTCTGAACGTGTTGTTGATGGTTGGTGACCTGGCGATGGCGTGATTCTGGGTGACAGCAGATGGTGACTGTGGTGTCATGGTGGTGCCGTTGATCACGTCCCATTTACGTTGGATTTCTTGTTCGCGGCGCTGGAAGTTGAAATTACAGTTTTTTCTTTCCGATTATAAAACAAAAATTGAGAGATGGGCAAAAGCACATATCTTCCTCTACCTGTAAAAAAGTCTGACCTCCGTAAATCGGTTACTTAGTTACTGTAGCAGTTTCGCCTTGAAATATATAAACGATTAAGTAATGCGTCTTTAATTTCGATGGACTGGAAGTAAGAATAATAATTTAAATCCACAAAGATATAACTGTTCGTTGTGAGAGTCCCGACCCTACCGTACTCATTTTACAAAAATGCGACTGCCGCGAGTTTGAAATCGGTCAGACTTTTTGCTAGATATGTGCAAAAGGAATGGAGCTTGCAACTCAAAATTATTGATCTCTCTAGCTCTCAGAAACTTGAATTTCGCCTTCTCACCTCACTTTCTCATCGACCTAACCCAAGATCAAAAAACTACGACGGAAAAGTGGGCGTGGCAAAAAGGGTGGAGCCTGCAAATCAAAATCGGGAAGCTTAGCCTCATCGCGGGTTCGAATCCCTTCACTTAGCATAGATTTTTGCACTTTTCTCTACCTCGCCAAAGTCAAAAGTGGGCGGGGCAAGGAGGGTGGAGCCTGCAAATCAAAATCGGGAAGCTTAGCCACATAGCAGGTTCGAGTCCCTCATCCTCGCAGGAATTTTTGTCTCAAAACTTCATAAAAATCGAAAGTGGGTGGGGCAAAGAGGGTGGAGCCTGCAAATCAAAATCGGGAAGCTTAGCCGCATCGCAGGTCCGAATCCCTTCACTTCGCAGGAAAGGGGCGTGGCCAGCCAATCATACTCAAAGAGCTCACCTCATTCTCAGCCTTCTTCTCTTCTACTTGCTCTTTCATGGCTTCAATTTCAGAGGCAAGATTCCGAAGTTCTTCCTCTTTCTTTCTCAGCCCTTCCATTGCTTCTTCCATCGTCGCTGACGCAGTGACACCTCTTGCTTTCTCCAACATCGAGACGCGCGTTTTGTTACTGAAACATACACTGTTTTCATGAAAAGCAATTTTTGCATTTCAAAAAATGGGCGTGTCGACGGCGAGACGACCGAGGATGGTCTGGATCCAATCAGAGTTGTTTTGTATGAGTTTATTACTGTCAAATTAGTTTGACAAACAGATACTCCTCGCTACGCTCAGAGCCCTTTTTCCTATTGTTCATTACAAAATAACATATTCAGACTTTTTAATTGAAATTTATTATATCATGATTCGGTTAGAAATCATCTGTTGTATTTTTTCGTTTTTTCAAAAATAAATTTTGACTGGAAACAATCAAAAATGTCACGAAACTTGGGATACATATACTCACAGTGCGTTCTCACTCTTCAGCATGTGATTCTCGCGTCTCAACGATATGACTTCTTTGATCAACTTCGTGCACGCTTTCCTTCCTTTCGTATTCTGACGGAGTGGCATCTCAGTGATGATTTCTTCGTACGTTTCACGATCTTCACGACCTTGTTGGATCGTATCCACTCGTTCCCGTCGTTCTTCTTCGTTGCCCAGACCGTCGTCGACCACCTCGGCCTTGGGAAGTTGCGGACCGTAGGTTGACGATGATGGTGATCCTGTGAGCCTTGGGACTGTCGTGTGACGACGAATTCCCGTTTCTGAATATCGATTTTTTATTGAATTTTCTAATATAACTTTTTTCGCCCTCCTTTTTTACGAAAAAAACTAATTTTTGAAATTTTATACAAAATTACCACTCCTAAAGTCTGCCCAGGTGCCAGTGGTTGTGTGCATATGCACGCCTAAAAAAGTACCAAGACTAGTAAAAACCCAAAAACACTCATAAAATACCCAAAATCCATATAAATCGACTTTTGTTTAAAAAGTCTTATTAAAAATTTTAGATTTATTTCTGATTTAAGAAAGTTTTTTTCCAAAAATTTTGAAACTATAACATCTGATCACCCTGCGTATCACACCCTCTCATGACTATGACCTTTTGGATGTAAACACCTGGTGCACGCCCCCTTGTGATCTTGGCCCTGATCACTCCATGTCTCTGTGCAGACGCCGCGAGGTGTCTCACAGACCCCAACCTTGCCGACAATAAAGGTTACCACAGACATGTTGAGACTTCATGACATATAAGCACCGTCAAGGCTTATTATGTTATAAAACAAAAATTATTTTCAAATCGACTTTTAATTGTAAAAACGAATTTTCTCTTCTGAATAGATTTCCAATCGTGAAAAAGATATTTCGCATCAAATAACACACCACAAACTGATTTTTCAGTGAAAAAAGGCAATTATTCTCGAAATGCAAACATAAACTCACTAGCATCCGATGTCGACGTCGACGCTGGTGGAGTCTGAGATGTACCATGGAATGTCTGGATTCTCCTCGGTCTTCTAATCTCTCCACTTGTCGACTCGGCACTTGAAGAGTCTTCTGACGCTTCTGCTGCTACTCCAGTCGCATCCGCTTTTTCGTCAAAGAATGACCAGAGGTCACCATCGCGGGCGTAAGCCATCCGGTCCACCACTGGAAATCAAGTTATTTAGGTGAAAAATGGTCGATAAGGGCCATCTTAAAGTTAATTTATGAAAATAAAGTGAAAAAGGTTTTTGTACAAATATTCTGAAGTCATATTTTTGATTACTATATCAAAGAAGTATTTAAAAAAAATACTACATCATTTTGATAAATACTGTTCATTTTCCTATTATAGACTAACAATTAAAAGATTTTTTGACAAATTTTTAAATAGACCCCAACTATCAACAATTTTTTGGAACAACATTCAACTTGGTGACAATTTTTAAAAAAATAGACCCAGTTTGTTACTTTTTTACTTTTTTGATTACTGTAATAGCTTCCCATGAATAACTCACACTTGTTCAACGGCATCATCCGAGTCTTCTTCAGTTCACGGAACTTTTCTTTGACGGCTTCACGGACGCGATCCTGAAATTTGGCAATTGTCCAAAAAAATTTTCAAAAGGGGCGGGGCAAAGTGGGTGGTCCCTAATACAGTTTTTCTTCAATTTCTTCTAGGAAACCACTACAGAAATTACTCTTTTTAAAGTGGGCGGAGCAAAAGGGGCGGTCTCTAATATCATTCAAAAACTTGTCGAAGCATCATTTTCGTTATCAACTAAAGTTTCTATATTGCAAAAGGGGGAGGGGCAAAGTGGGCGGTCCCTAACAAAAGTCCACAACTAACCGAAACATTATTTTTGTAAACCCGCTAAAGGTTCTATATTGCAAAAGGGGGCGGGGCAAAGTGGGCGGTTCCTAATAAAACTCCAAAACTAATCGAAACATTATTTTCGTAAACTCGCTAAAGGTTCTACATTGCAAAAGGGGGCGGGGCAAAGTAGGCGGTCCCTAATAAAAAACTAACCGAAACATCATTCTTCGTGTTGAACGGCAAATCGTTCAGATGCTGCCTGACCGCATCGAAAAAGTCCAACCTCGACTCCAGATAGTCTCCAAGCCGTTTCTCTTCGGCTTCCCTCGTCTCGAAGATGTTACTCAACTTCGCCAGCCAGACGTTCTCCATCGCCTCTTGGTTTACGTCATGCTGCTGTTGGTGTTCAATCTGGTTTGTCGACGTGAGGCGAATGCCACGTTTCGGTGCCAACACCGACGCCGTGTCCAGAATGTTCACCCATTTTTTTCGCAACGTGCTGTTGCTAAAGTCGATTTGCAGGAGGATCGGCTTGACCCGCGAGATGACCATGATCGAGTTGCCGCGGTCTTGTTGGCGGCAGAGAAGCGCCGTCACTGACAGGACTGCTTGATCTTGATCTTGGTGCTGGTAGAAAACGACCTTGTTGTTGGTCTTGCGCTGGAAGAACACCAGCACGTCGTCGAACAGCACCATCGTGACTGAAGCTTAACGTGGAATGTCAGATTCGTTAACGATTTTTCTTTTTTTTTTGCCCCAAAAATTAAGCCAACACTTTTTTCCACAATTTTTCTACAGTACTCTCTTTCTAGAAAAATTTTTGTGAAAACTTAAAAGATCAAAAGCTCCCATGCACTTTTATTAAATACCGTAACCAAAAATAGATCAAAAACCATCGGCTTTCAACACCTTTTTCTACAGCAACCCTTCTTGTGATAATTTCCATGTGAAACTTCATACAGTAAACAACAGAGATCAAAACTTCCCGTTTCAAGATAAGTTTGCTACAGTAATCCGATCCTATTAGATACAGTAACCGACAAATGTCAAAAATGTCGGCTTTTCACAATTTTTTCTACAGTAATCAAGTCAAAACTAACCAAGAGCTCTGCTTTCTCCTTGTTTGGATCCAGCCGACAGTGTTCCACCTCCAACATCCTTCGTTTTTCTAATCATCACTTCTCCTATGCACAAAAGCTGTCTGGACGTGTCACAGAGTGATTCGATCTATAATCAAATTATTTGAGGAAATCAAAAAGTTTCATTTTTCGCATTTCAAAATTCATTTTGAAGACGAAAAACTGATTGTTTTTGAAAAAAAAACATTTTTCAATTAAATTTTCACCGCTTTTTACTTCTTTTTTGACTGATTATCAACATTTTCTGCATTTGGAAAAATGCTTTCACATATTTTTTAGAAAAATATTTACGGTTTAATTTTGAAAATTTGTATTCGAAAAAAGAAAAAGCACCCAATTTTTCAATGATTCAACACAGAGTACTCAGCAACATTAAATTGATCTGCGGGAGAGGGGGGCGTGCCCCTCTGCCTCGTCTATTGGTCAAAAACGAACTCCAAAAGTGTGCTTGATACAAGTGTATACTTGATTATATTTTTAAAAAATTGTATTCGAAAAGAGTGACACTCATTTTTTTCAATGATTCAACACAGAGTACTCAGCTACAGTAAATTGATTTGCGGGAGAGGGGGGGGGGGGCGTGCCCCTCTGCCTCGTCTATTGGTCAAAAACGAACCCCAAAAGTGTGCTTGATATAGGCGTTCGGGACTACTGGATCGTTGAGGTACAAGCCAGTAGTGGACGTCGGGTCAAAGTTGTTTTTGACGTCTTCCCACTTTTTGTACATGTCTGCTTGGGCCAACTGTGCGTCTATTCTATGAGCGAACTTCTTGGCTGTCTGTAATACAAAAATTGAGATCTATTTGAAACCAAACAAAGGGAAAATAAACATTTCTATCTATTTCCGGACACTGTTTCTATAATCTTCTTTTTTTCTCATCATATACACCTCACACCGCTTACCAGGATTAAGTGAATATAGCCTCTCTACAACCGCTTTGCGACACCCTCCGTGGAGCGCATTTACCACATTATTTTATTTTGGAATTTTTTGCTATTGTTTCAACCTATTTTCCTTGTTTTCTCATCTCTATAAACGTTACTAATCCCAAGACTAGGTTACCAACTTAAAAAATTTTTCCGTTTCAATTCGTGACTCTAGAATGAAAAAAAAAGTGGGAAAATACAATTTTTCGAACCACCGTAACTGAAACTTGATCTATTCCGTCGATCAAAAAGAAATGAAAACTACATATTTACGATTTTTTCAGGCTCAAAATGATGTATCGGCCATTTTCAAACGATTTTCACATTTGGAATACTAATTTCAACTCACTTTGAAGAAAAAGTGTTAAAGAATTGTCAGATTTTGCACTCAAGCAATTAAATACAACCATTTTTCGGTTATTTCCAACCGTTTCCGTAATTTTTCAACAAAAAAGGACATGAAACGACGGAAAAAATGACAGTAGTGACATACTTATGCTCGGTACTGTAACTAAAAACACTTTTTTTTCAATACAAAACCTCACCGCAAGGGCCTCACAAGTCAAGTCGTGTTCTTTCGAAAACTGTTGTTCATTCTTCAGAATCGTTTCCAACAGCAACGAATACTTGGTTGATCGACCGATGATCTTGGTGATCAGAGGTTTGAACTCATACTGGCGGTAGATCGGCTCGGTGCTGGTTCTCTGAAATGTTACAGTAACCAGTGGTAGATCAAAAATGAATATAGCAAATTCAAAACTCTCCGGTTCAGGCACTTTAAAAGTTGAAATCTACAGTAACACCAATTCTACAGTAACATCTGAGTAGATCAGAAAGTTAAAATACACTGATATCAAAACGCTTTGAATCTTATAAACACTGCTACAGTAACCTTTTGGTAGATCAAAAAATTATACAACACTAAGTTTGAAAGATATCTACAGTCACCTCTAGAGAATCTACTTACAGTAATCTTTGAAGAACCTAACTACAGTAATTTTCAAAGGACCTATCTACAGTAATCTTTGAGATCTATAGAAATCTAGAACAATTCGTCTACAGTATCCTCTAGGGACCCTATCCACAGTAACCGTTAAGATCTAACTATAAGGTTCTATAAGAATTTATCTACAGAAATCTTTCGAGACGATATCTACAGTAACCTCAACTGAAACTACCTACAGTAATCTTTGAAGAACCTATCCACAGTAGTCCCTAAGAGGTTATCTACAGTAACTTACGGTGAAATTCTCAAAGTACTCTCTTTCTTCCAATCTCATTCAAATTTCTTCTCGTTCCTTCCTCATCCCCCTTTTCATGTTTTCTCTACGCGCGTGCTACTCGAATGAACAAATTTCTGGATGAATTTAGGTTGTTGCTCATCGTTTTAATGGAAAACATGTCCAGCGATGTTTAGGAGAGACGGAAAGTACATATGAGAGAAAAACTGTGCGACACATCAAGTACTTCAACAGATTTATTGATTTTTGTAAATTCAAAGACAATCGTTTTTTATTGAGATTGAAAAAAGCGATAATTTAAAGCTCGATCATTGAGATTAAAAATTAAAAGTAAAAATTAGGCAAATTGTAAAAGGCACCCTGGCGGATCGGCACCTCGGCATCATCTAGTCTGCCATGATGGGAGTGGTGCCGCGAACAGTGGTGCCACTTTTTGCAATTTGGCACCACTGTTCGGTGAGAGTGGTGCCGTGGTGCCAAACTGAAAAAGGAACCCCGGCGGACCGGCACCTCGGCACCTCGGCACCACTGCGTCCTCGGCACTAGGCATGGGCATATTGCCAAATTTTTTTTTTGAAACTCGGAATTTTTCGTGAATTCGATTCAGAATCTGAAATTCGATTCTGACGTCGTTGTCGACTACATCGTCGGTGACGTCGTCGAAAAAAATTTTTTTTTCTAAAATTGAAATTTTTTGTGAAGTTGATTCAGAATCTGACATTCGATTCTGACGTCATTGTCGACGACATTGTCGGTGACGTTGTCAAAATTTTTTTTTGAAAATCGAATTTTTTGTGGTTTCAATTTAGAATCTGAAATTTGAATGTCAGATTCTCAAAAGAATCGGATTTCAGATTCTGAATTGAATTCAAAAAAGTTTTTTCGACGACGTTACCGACGATAAAGTCGACGACGACGTCAGAATCGAATTCACAAAAAAATTTCGAATTTCAAAAAAAAAAATTTGGCAATATGCCCATGCCTAGTGCAAAGGACGCAGTGGTGCCGAGGTGCTGGTCCGCCGGGGTGCCTTTTTCAGTTTGGCACCACGGCACCACTCTCACCGAACAGTGGTGCCAAATCGCAAAAAGTGGCACCACTGTTCGCGGCACCACTTCCGTCATGGCAGACTTGATGGTGCCGAGGTGCCGGTCCGCCAGGGTGCCTTTTACAATTTGCCTAAAAATTAAATCATTTTTCCGATTTGTTCATGTTCAACATGTCATTTTTCAACATAAATCAACAGAAGAAAGAATTTTCAAATTAGCCTTTTTTGTTAAGTAACTTAAAATATTACTTGATTTAACAAATGCCAACGGATCTCATACGAAACCACACGGAGCTCAAGGTGATCGTTATCGATTAGACGCGTTGCACGCAAATTATATCGAACTAAAATTCGCTATAGAGCGCGTTCGCACATCAATACTTTTTTCATTGTTCTGTCCTATTTTTCTCACCTTAACAAGCAAATTTGTTTTGCTAGTTGCTGTTGAAAAGTTGCAAATCATGTAACTCTCCTTCGCAACTAGCTTTTTATCTTGAATTCTGTGAAAAAACACAGAGAAAAAATTTCAACTACGGTAACTGTAATTTGGTCTAAAGCGGTGCAGGATTTACGAAGGGGCGGAGTTTGTGCTCGCTGCTTATTGGTCGCCTCCCCTCGCTGCTTGAACCGATAATTTTTATTGCGCTTAACGCAGTGTTAAAAATACCTTTATGAATTCCGCGAATCTTGTATTTTTCGTCTGCAACGATAGATAGAGCTGATCTGAGCCTTCCTTAAGAGCTCCAAACGTTGTATACGCTTCTATACACGAGGTAGCAGCTCCGTTGTTGAGCTGAAAGTTGGTCAGTCATTTTATTTCATTCCCTTTTCAGTTTTTCAAAAGGTTCGGCCAAATTTCTGATTGAAAAGAAATTCATTGAGTATTACAATTGAGTCAATCATTGAAAACAACATTAAAATTGGATTTTTTTTCTTTTTTAGTGAATTAAACTCAATTTTTAATCGATTTAGATCAATTTTCACCAAATTTATGTCATTTTCAGTAGATTAAACTAACATTTCACTAGAAATAATCCACTTTTCGCTAGAAAATATTCACCGCGGTTTCGCTACATGTCTGCCGGCACCGCGGTGAGATGGCCGAGCGGTCTAAGGCGCTGGTTTAAGGCACCAGTCCCTTCGGGGGCGTGGGTTCGAATCCCACTCTCATCAGTCCGTTTTGTCTTTTTTTTGTGGTTTACTCACCGCTGTGTGAATTATGTCCGCCAGTGTTGACACTTCTTCGCTCATCACCATTCTTGCCACGATTTTGGTCAGGAATGACAGGTGAAACTGCAACAGAACGTCCAGAACATCCGGGACAAGAACATCAATGTCTTGTGCACTGACAATGTGCTCCTCGATGAGCCGGATTCTGTAGCCTTGGAGCAGGAACGCTAGGTTGGCACAGTGACGTTTCTCGGTCAGATAGAGCTCTGAAACGATGACGGTACAGAGTGTATCAGGATTTGCAAAATCCGATCGGGGGCGGAGTCACCCAATCAATAAATGAAATTTTGCGCTCCGAATGACCGCGTTGAAAGTGTCTAATACCCAATTTTAGTCCTCATCGAACAAAAAACATTTGTAGAAGGTACAGTAACATATTTCGAAGAGACTATCTACGGTTGCCCCGCTCCCCGACACGCCCACTTTTGGAATAGGCAAAAGTGATACGATGTACGAAAATCCGGAAAACTGAGTGAAATTGGTACAAACTGGCTCGAACTCTCTGGCTTGATTCAAGCTGATTGAAAATCAATCTGAAGCAATGAAAATTTGAGACCTAGCGAAGTTTGAAGAGTGTAAAAAATTATAAAATTACTACCAGTTGTAGTAACGTTTCTTCATCGGAACTTTTTTGTTGACAATGTCATCGGCTGGAGTCACATGTGAGTATGCTTATTTCCAGATCTGGTTCATCATTTCCGAATATACTGGGAAAATTTTTAAAAAATGATTTGTATCCAGTAAAAATAGAATGTTCCGAAAACAGAAAAATGTGAAGACGAAAAAACTGCGGTCGAAAAGTTTTGGTTGAAAACATACCAAAAATAGCGTCCTGTTTCTTGACAGCTTTCGAGCTCATCGCTTTCGCTCGAGTTGGAAACTTCTCGTGCCACGATTGAAACTGTTCTGGGTCGAAGAGCCCAAAGTTGCTCCACTTGTGATGGCTGAAATATCGATTGATTGTCTCCAACTGGTCGATTATTGTTGTTTCGCTACAGTAACCAAGGGTAGGGGAAAAAGTAAAATTTGGAAATCAGACTCATCCCGGCCGTTATTGATTAAATCTGTCCTACTTTTTCGTTAGAGTCTTGTTTGGTTTTTTTGCTACAGTAATTTCGAAACTAAAAGAAAATAAACTCGAATGAAAAAGGTGAATCATTTCTTGAGTTTTTCATTAATTCCACATGATTCCCGAGCGAGGAATACGAAAAATCGTCTTTTTTGTAGTTGGACTTACAGAAGTTTTCACTGATTCTTACATACTTGACCTCTTTGCATCTGTTCAATGAAAAAATTTAGGAGGAGTAGGAACATTTGTCGCCCAATCAAAGTCCGATGTCAGTCCATTTGCAGTCCATCTGTCGCCAGTTGGTTAGAATGGTCGATAGATGGACTGAGAATAGACTGGCATTGGACTGTGATTTGGCGCCAGACGTCCAGGTCCACCAAGTTTTGGACTAGATGAAATTCTGGTGAATCCTGGCCTTTTTCGACTCAATTGGATTTATTTTTGTCGATTTTCCATTTCCAGAGGAATATGACTCATGATACTTTTCTGTAGTTTGACTTACAGTAAAAACTTACAGTATCTTGCACATATTGATGGTGTTGTTGGTGTGCATGTCTCCTCGCTCTTCGTGACTCATCGAATTCGTCCCGTTTGACGCCAAATTCGACATGTGTACGAGGTGATCGGGCAAACCTAGAAGATACAATGTGTCATATCGATCATTTTGTGTTCGCTTATCGTTTCGTCATAGTTAATGGTTTTTGTCCTCTTTGATAAATTTACACTACAAACAGGGGCACACGCGCGCGTTCGAATGATGACATTTTACGCAGTGTGTACAACACACTGACAGACAGCAGCTGATAGTGTTCAACAACTTTTCTAGCCTCCGGCACCGCGGTGAGATGGCCGAGCGGTCTAAGGCGCTGGTTTAAGGCACCAGTCCCTTCGGGGGCGTGGGTTCGAATCCCACTCTCATCAAGCCTTTTTGTCTTTTTATTTTCTCCTCGACTCTCCTGATCATTCAATCGAATTCCCATTTCGTAGTTACATTGGGGTTAGATAAGACTGGGCGACTTAGTGAGGGTGAAAGTCGAGTGGCGAGTGAGAAAGAAAGGAAAACAACTGGTTGACACGTCATCAGCCTGCCATCGGCGGGTCATTTTCAACACAAAAATAGGAGAATCGCAACACTTTGTTTCATCACAGAGTTTAGTGTGCATTTGCGCGTCAATGCAGAGTTTCAGACGCGAATATGTATTCTGCACGGGGCAATTGTCAAAAGGTCAATTTTCACAAAAAATCGAAGTGGAAATTTTTCGAAAGGTTCATTTTCTGTTCATCCACCGAGTTTTGTGTGCATTTGCGCGTCAATGCAGAGTTTCAGACGCGAATATGTATTCTGCACGGGGCAATTGTCAAAAGGTCAATTTTCACAAAAAATCGAAGTGGAAATTTTTCGAAAGGTTCATTTTCTGTTCATCCACCGAGTTTTGTGTGCATTTGCGCGTCAATGCAGAGTTTCAGACGCGAATATGTATTCTGCACGGGGCAATTGTCAAAAGGTCATTTTTCACAAAAAAAAATCGAAGTGGAAATTTTTCGAAAGGCTCATTTTCTGTTCATCCACCGAGTTTTGTGTGCATTTACGCGTCAGTGTGGAGTTTCAGACGCAAATATGTATTCTGCACGGAGCGATTGTCAAAAGGTCATTTTTCACAAAAAACTCGAAGTGGAAACTTTTCGAAAGGCTCATTTTCTGTCCATCTACCGAGTTTTGTGTGTATTTGCGCGTCAGTGTGGAGTTTCAGACGCAAACATGTCTCATGCATTAGTCAGTCATCAACAAATCATACACAAAACGGGAGTAAAGATGTTCCACTACGCAGTTTACACACAAAACTCTACATGTGCCGAAGCCACAAACCAGGAAGGTTGAAGGTGCAACGTCGACTAATCGAGTGCTCCGTGGTAGTTGACGTCAGCGACGGTGTCGGTGTCGACGCTGATGTTGTCGCCGAAAGTGAGGTGGTGAAGAAGCTTGGTGAGATGGCGCACACATCGTCATACACACCGTTCACAAATCGAATGAGGAATTCTGGAATGGCCGGAAATGCATCGACTGCTGTTCGTAGTGGACGAACTTTGGATTTTTTGGAATATCGATTTTCGTACTATATTATTGATTGAATTGGACCGACTGACTTCAACGTGGTCAATTTTATGACTAATCCAACCAAACATCATAATCCAAAGCTCGTCAACTCTCTCTCTAACCAACCATCTGACACATTGTCCTGGATCAATCCATATCGATCGATAACAGATTGAAAATCGTGCGAATCTTCTTCTGACGCCTGATTTTGATTAGTTAGCATGGCGTAGGCCGCGTTTAGGCAGATGTTCGAGTCAGAATAGTATCTTGTATGATTCACGTTTCCTTGAAACTGCCCAAGTTCCGAATAGATCGCTCTATAGTCGTGTTGGGCCAGGCAATGCTGCATTCTTGTCTTTAGCAGATTCATCGATTCCGACTCTCTTGACGACGCAATCGAACTTCTTTTCGACTCTGCTTGCTGTTCATCCGCATAATAATACATGAAATCCTGTTTCTTGGCTCTTCTCGACGGCCTTCTTTTCGGTTCATCAGAAAAATTGCTGATCAGTTTGCAAATCTTTCTGGAAATCCACGATGACACATCCTGCTTCTTCTCCTCCACTCTTTTCTTCCTTTTCGAGCTTGAATGGTGTACCAGGGAAGCGACCGCCATTGGCGACGGCATGGTCTGTGGTGACTCTTTCTTGGTGAACAGTGGGAGTTGTGGTAGTGAGAGCCTTCGCTTCTCTTGTGCTGGCGGAAAAAGGGTTGATGGGGTGGGTTTGGGTGAACGACTGCGTTGTTTGTTCCTCCAGAAGCGGTTGATCGTTGGTTCTGGTGTCGTCCTGCGTCTCGTGTTGGGAGAACAACCTAGGTCCGCCCATGTACGGCCGGCCATGAGGTAATCCATTGTAATGGTCCTCGGTGTCTGATCGTTTTCTTCGTATTATCGTCTCGTGCACTTTTCTTTTTTTATTGTCTGAACAATTAGGATGACTTTTGTAAAGAAACACAGGAAGGAGGAGGGGACGAGTAATACTAATATTCAATGAAATTCCATAGAAAATTTTCAGAAATATTGAAAAATTATTATTTCATTTCGTTCATTGCGAAACAGAGAAAGTTGTGAAGCCAATATTTAGAAATCTGGAAAAACATGAATCTGTTATATAACAGCGGTAAAAAAGTTTCTGGCAATTCTACAATTTTAAACACTTAAAAAAGAGTGTCAATAAGAAATTTCACGGAAAAGTTCAGAAATATAAAAACAACAATGGAATTATGGAAAATTTCACAACAACTTTCAAAAGATACAGAAAAAGTACAGTAAAAAAATTTTTCGCATCGGAACAAACATTGTGAAAAATCCCAGAGAAAATATAACAAGAATAGAAGATTCCAGTTGATTTTCTTTGAAAATTTCAATAATTAGAGATTGAAAAATTTCGAGAATCTAATTTTTAAAAAAAATCATCTACATAAACAGTTGTATTTCAATAACTTTTTTGATAAAGGAAGTTTATGCCAAACAAAAATTTTGGATAATTTTGAGTCTTTACTACGCTGTTTCAAATCCCAGCAGCTCAGAAAGCTGGGAAATGAGCTCGAGACGGACGGTGCAATATGAGAAATCGAAAACGGAGGTAAACAAGTAGGAAAAAACGGCGAATCGTAGTGTACTCGTTAATTGGATTCACTACAAAAGAAATAACCATGGTGATTTTCGGGAGAAGGATCAAGGAGCAGCACCTTTCTGGTGATAGAGAGAGAGAGAGAGAGAGAGAGAGAGAGAGAGAGAGAGAGAGAGAGAGAGAGAGAGAGAGAGTCCATTTTTTAAACTTTCAGAGATATTCAGAGAAAAAAAGCTGAACTAGGGCACTCAATCACCTACAAAAAGATAGAGAAAGAAATTTCAATTTTTCCCACATTTTAGCTAAAATTTCTTGATTTTGACTCTAATTCGACTTTTCTATGGTACTTGCAGTGCAATTTCAAAAATTCTGACGAGAAACCATCAAAAATCATCAATTGACGGAAAAATACACTCAGAACACTGGATGAAAACACAATAAGTAGACGTTGAAGATGCTATCGGTCTTGTTTTCCAGTTGTTTTATGTTAGTAGTAGTAGTACAAGACATCAACCGGAAAATTCGAATAACCTTTTCGATGGGAAGAGGGGGAGGGGAGTATTTTCCAAAAAACAAAGGTGTGATTTGTGATATTTTTGGGTGAAAACTCGATTTTTTATTTTTTCAAAATCATTTTGAATAACTTACGTTTAATTTATGAGGACTGAGTCATTTCTCACTTAAAACCGAACGGAACAACGTTATATAACTTTTTTAAAGCTAGTAATTTCATAACTTTTGTGTGAAAACTCGATTTTTAATTTTTTAAAAATTATTTTCGAACAAAACACGCTGAATTCATGAGGCACAAGTCAATACTCACTGAAATCTCTGAAATTATCCTGATAAAAAATATACCGCGCGCTGCCGCGCGGAACATATTTCATTGATAAATCAATTCTATGTTTCATGGATTCAATCAAAGTCATTTTTCATTTATTGACAGATTACTTCTCGCCGTTATCACGAAAAAGTAGACTGAATCATGAATCTAATTTCATTAATCTTTGTCGAAACCTCAAATTCTAGGCTTAGGCAAGCTTCAAAGCACTAAGCTCTCTTTGCCGGATCATTTTCAACAAAAATTGTCGATTTTTTAAAACGTTACATATTGGAAAACGACATTAATTCAAAATTCCTAAGAAAAAATCACCGCGTTCACGACTGATAATTGTCAAAGTCAGAAACAATAAGAGAAGTGGGAAAAAACGTGTTCTTTCACTCTCGAGTGCCAATCAGAAAAAAAAAGAAGAATCAAACATATTGGAGCGTTTATAAATCGAAAATTTGTGTTATATAGTTTTTTCAAAACAATTTTTCTGTAATAATTGAAAAACTAACATTTTCATAGCAATTTTCTTCTTTTACCCTTAGAATTGAGATCCTAGGTCGTGGTTAATAAGTTGGATAGGTTTGTTAGAACTATCTTGCAATTTTTCGTAATGATCAGTTATTAAGTGGAAAAACATTCACAAAATTCAAAAAACAACCATAACTTCAAAAAATAATTTTTTGAAAATTATCATGAATGTTAGAGGAAGAACCCAAAAACCAACTTTTCCTATGCTTTTTCAGCATTCTCATCAAGGTATCGCCTTCTGGTCCATGAAACGTGGTGCCACGTCGGCGTCGTTGTGGCGTCGGCTCCACGTCTTCCACCTCATCTTGGCGTACTCGCAGCCGTGCTCGCGCCGTGATAGCGTCTTTGCTCATGAGGAGAGGAAAGGGTCAAGGGGCAGTACACAGCTACACAGTCGACAGGGGTTTTCGGAGAGAAGTTCGGGAATGACGTGGCTGCCGAGCATTCTTCACACTCCATTGTGACAAATTGACAAAGACATGCGTCGATGATGCAAAATTGAAAAGGGACGACATGGAGCGAGAGAAAAAATGGCTGGAAGCAATAAGATGTTGTTGTTCTTGTTGTCACGTGGTGTAGTGGTCTAGCGGATGACCACACGTAGTACAGGTTCGATCACTGCCGTAGCGATGTGGACCGATGCTCTCACTGCACATAAAACAGGTTCGATCACTGCCTCACTCTAGGTTGTTGTTCTTGTTGTCACGTGGTGTAGTGGTCTGGGCGGATGACCACACGTAGTACAGGTTCGATCACTGCCCTATTCTACGTGTTTTGCTTTTGTTAGAACATGGGCCGCGCACGGCACAACTTCGATGTCTGCCGCGTCCTAGTTGCTGTTGGTTTATAACCCAATCCAACCGGGCGCTGCTGCGCGGCAAAAGCTTCTTGGACTTTCAAATTTGAAATGAGGTTATTTTCACAAAGAAAAGTCACAAAATGAGGAATAAAAATGTGGAAAAAAGAGATAAAACAAGAAACAAGTTAGTGAGTGCTAAAATAGTGTTAGAAACGATACAACATAAAAAATAGAATGGTCGCCATAATATGATGTGTTCTGTACACAAATCACATCAACTCATTCTAGTCATTCGTTTTTCAGCTGCGTAAGATCAAAGTGTCACCATTCGGAGAGATTGTTATTGTTCCTCGAATATCAAATACTCACCGTCATTGTGTCCATCATGGGCTCCAGACTCCAGGGTGTTCAGGATGGATCCTGTTGTACTTCTTCTCTGAAAACATTGACTTTTACCAGATTTTGCCAGATTTTCGTCATGTTCACACGGATTAGTCGTAATATGACTATTTTCAGGACTTTGGTTATGTCGATCAAAATAAGTCATATTTTTATCGATTTTTTTGAAATCCGGTCAGAAATGCATCAAATTCAACAAATTTCACAGAACAATCAGCAAAAATAATCTCTCCAACCGCTTTGCCGACCAGTAAAATTTTCTTAAATAACTAAAATTTGATCTACTAAATAAATCGCTTCCCCCAACTGCATTCACCGCAAACACTGCGCTAAGCGCAGTAGAAAAATGCCGAATCAAGCAGCGAGGGGAGGCGACCAATAAGCATCGAGCACGAACTCCGCCCCCTTCGTAAATCCTGCACCGCTGTAGATCAAATCACAGTTAATGTTGTTAAAAAAAACTTTTTTCTCTGACGTCCAATAGCAATCGTCAAATCAAATTCGCTTGTTAACTTGAGAAAAGTAGGAGAAAGGGATGAAAAATATTGATGTGCGAACGCGCCCTATAGCGAATTTTCGTGCAACGCGTCTAATCGATAACGATAACGTTTAGCTCGGTGTGCCGCAGTGTGCTGTAGACACTTATGGTGAGATCAAAACATACATTATCTCTCGACGTCGGAGTGATCGGCGATGAGTTCATGGTGCTAGCCGCGCTGTGGTCACTGCTGCCAGTCGGACTTGAAGTTGTCGCTTGATCGGGTTGGCCGAAGGAAAAGTCGGGTATCGATGGTCTCGGTTGGTTGGAATTCTGCAATACAATGGGGTTGTTAGAAGAACATACTGATTCTTTCTGGATGAATCAACTTTTTTCTTGTATTGTTGGCTGCGAATTCTATTTTTAAGCCAAAAACAGAAAAAAACGGAGTAAACTACTTCAAGTATTAAATGGGATTTTTTAAAAGTTTTTTTCTCTTCGACTCTGCCTGATGAAATTCATCTTACTTATTCATATTTTTGTATGAAAAAAATGATATTTTTCTCTCATTGGGTGGGCTTGGTGAAGTACCGTAATACTGATGTCTTGCGGAACTGAGTATTCAGCACTAGGTATTGAATAGAGTGAACTTGTGAAAATTCTTGCAACCTACATGAAAACAGAATGCATTTTTCAGTTAAAATACAGAAAAACAAAATAAACTATTTGTATGAAGGAAGGATGGGGGAAGAGAAAGCGAGATATGATACCAGAATGAATGTACCTCATGACTATGCACCGGAAGCTTTCAACTTGACGAGTTTTGTATTTTGGTTTTTTTCGATTCTTTTCCCCTTTTTTAATATTTAGTTTGCGGCAGAGTTGCACGGAATTCCGAATTCCGCCCTAAATGACGAAAAAACCGTGAAATCGTTTCTACTCAGTCTGGAATTGACCTGTCACCTGTTGAGAGTGCACGAATATACAATATTTCTGGGTTTTTTCAACTTTTTTGCACTTCTGACTACCGTTGAAAAATTCTACTTCCGACTTCCGCCCTTTTTTCACTTCCGACTTCCGTGAAAAAAGTTCACTTCCGACTTCCGTTTTGAAAAATTTTACTTCCGTGCAACTCTGGTTTGCGGTGTCGACGCGTCGGTTTTTTGCAATTGTATAGAAAGGCCTAAAACTGGCAAATAAAAATTGTCAATAAAACGTTTTGAGTAGCACCAACTGTATGATATTACTGTATGATGACCGCAAAAATTTGAATATGAGTCAAATTCCACTACTTTTTACTATAATTTTGCATTTTCGCTGTGGTTACAGTGTCCTTCTCCCTTTATTTAAAACATTTTTGTCGATTCACTTGGACTAATCATAATTTTGATAAATCAAAAACAGTCAAACGCGCTGCGGTCAGCCAGAGAAGTCGTTTTTATGCTGCCATAAGTGAATCAGTAATATGAACTTTTCTAAAAGTTTTTCTAGAAAATGTATTTCTTCCGTCTGACGATATTTCTGCCGCGTTTTCGTCTCATCTTTTGCTTCTGGGTTCAATCCCACCGATGGTCATATCTTTTTGCTTTTTCAGAATGGATCACTATCCTTTGATCAAAACATAAACCATATTCTGGCATCCAACAGCTAGGCGGAACTACAACTTCTACACGCCAGACGACGTGTATGTACAATTTCTCGGAAACTCTTTCCAGGGAATTTCTAGAATGGTCATTGAACCATGGACTTTGATGTTTGATTTTCAGAAGGAAACGGTACCCCGAAGAGTAACGTTCTACTCTAAAAAGAGAGAAAATAGCAAAAGTCATATGAATATTAAAAAGAAAGCTCAGCTACAGTAAGATTTTGACCGTCCGGAAGCGCGCGCTACAGCGCATTATTTTAGGCCAACTTTGTGTATTACTTTTGTCAGCATTCATTCCCCACATAGCTTCCTCTACCTGTAAAAAAGTCTGACCTCCGTAAATCGGTTACTTAGTACCGTAGCAATTTCGCCTTGAAATACAAGAACGTAAAAGTAATGCGCCTTTCATTTCAATGGACTGAAAGTAAGAATAATAATTTAAATCCACAGAGATCTAACTGTTCGTTGTGAGAGTCCCGACTCCTACCGTACTCATTTTACAAAAATGCGACTGGCGTGCGTTTGGAATCGATCAGACTTTTTGCTAGATATGTGCATTATTTTAGGCCAACATTGTGTATTTCTTTTGTCAGCATTCATTCCCCCGGCAGTGGCCGTGATCCTCAGTTTTTCTATACTACTGAATAAATATTACATACTGCTCGGTCTCATCATTTTGTAGAACAGTGGGCTGGTTCTAGAATAGTTGGATCTTTTCCCCCAACGTTCCTACAGTGATCTCTTTCACCATCGCACAAGGCATAATTTCTAACTCTGTCTTAACTTGGAATGGGAAAATCGCCAGTTATTGGAGAAACATTGGACTTCCCGATGACATCGTTGACGACGTCATCGGTAATTTTTTTTCAGGATCCGTCATAGAATCTGACATTCGATGTAATTTCGTAAGCATCCGTAAGCAGATGTCATTGAGTGCTGGGAGGACGCTGGGACTAATAAGAACTATCCAGATTGGATGTCCAAACTGACACGGTTCGAAGTACTGCACACATTCAGTACTTTGAAAACTGGTCACTCAGAAAAGTTATCTACATTTCCAAAATGACGATTCCATCTTATTCAAGGCGAGCCATCGTGAATGAAATCATTGAAAATATAAAAACTTCAATGATATCGGATTTCGTTCGGAAACAACATTTCTACCGCGCGCTGCTGCGCGGCACATTTTTGGCACAGTTTCACAGTCATAGCGTTCCGGTGTTGACTTTTTAAACCTCACAAACGTCGTTAATACTTCTATTTTTCTGATTAAAAAACTCACCTTCTTACGGAAAAGCCCAGTGAAGAACTGTCCAGTGTCCTTTTTGCCTGCTTTGGACGCTCTGAAGCTCATATTAATGCCCATTCTGATGGGAAGAGAAGCCGATCCGCCAGTTAGTGACTAGCCACAAGAGTGAGCGAGGGGCTCACGCGTGGGTATATGCTGAGCGCGGGTACAATTCCATGCAGTTATTTTTGGATTAGGAAGGAAAATTTGATCAGACCTTCTAAATGTGAAGAAAACTATGGAAAGACCTGATTTCAAGATAACCAGGTACTTTCTTTCAAGTCTTGTTACATTATTGTGGTTGTTGACGGATCGTCTTGTCCTGAAAGGTTTAATTACCCTGGTTTGAGGTATATATCCCTGAAGATGGCATGAAAATAAATACATCTTTTGCAATTCTTCTGGTCAAGACAAGACGATCTGTCAACAACCACAATAATCAACACGATGCACAACACTTGTTATATTCACACAAGAGTTGGTGGTTATCTTGAGATCAGGTTTTTCCATAGTTTTCTTCACATTTAGAGGATCTGCCAAGATTTTCCCAGAGAAAATCGAGCCGAGCAGTGTTAGACGTAGACAAAAAGCGGGTTCTTTGCGTTAGACAGGCTTACATGTGACTTACACCCAAAACCTCATGTTAGAAGCACATCACAAAATCAGTTTCGTCATGTTTCTACATTGAAGACCATGGTTTAAGTTAGCATTTGGTCAGCTCTTCAACGTGGAAATGTAGTTTAGCGTCCGGGAATGTTTTCTTTTCTTTTCAAAATGCAAAAAAAAACAGACACCGAGCTAGAGTCGAACCTGGGGCCAAAGATTGTAGCCGAGACACTCAAAAACAACATTTTTTTTCAAATTTCGAGGCAAACTTACATTTCTTATGACGAAAATTTTCAAAATCGATCAAAAACTGTTTTTTTTTAATTCAACCTGATTTTCAGCAAAATTATCCCTTCCGTGAACGTTTCTCATTACTACAATCGGCGAATTGACTCGGGAATCGAAAAAAACTTTCTAATTTCTACAAAAAATGAAGAAAACATTCCCCTAGAGTCAAAAGAATCATTCCTTCTTACCTCTTCTCCTTTGCCTCCGTCTTTTTCAACATAAACCTTCCACGGGACTTTGGAACTTGTACCGGTTGTTGAGGCGATGACGTGGCGCTCGCAATCTGTCTTTTACGCGACGTCAGTGGGACTCTTTCTCTCCCATCGTTCGCCGGGCTCGTTCCCGGGACGACTGCCCGTTTTATGAAGCGACGGAGGCTTCGTCTCATGAATCCTCCAGGGTGCAGGAGAGGTTGATCACTTCCAGCTGTTGTCACCGTCGATGACGTGGAAATCGTACGATTGTACAATAATGAGAACGGATGGTTCGGGTCGGGTTCTTCTGGCTGCTGCTCTTCTTCTACACCATCTTCCAGGAACACCGGCTCCGGCACGTAGTCTGGCGCTTCTGGTGAGATGCTGCTGGTGGGTGACGCCTTCTGCGGTGGTGTCCACGTTAGTGACGTCACCACCGACTTCTCAGAGTCTGGTGAGGAACTGAAAGACACACACCCTGGACGCCCAGAAGAGGTAACAGAGAGAGAGTTGTGGTTTTTTGTACCGATTGTCAAACATTTTTTTGTTCAAAATTTCTTTTTCTTCATCCGAAGTCATTCTAGAACGACAAAAGGCTAAATTTTAACTGAATCATTGTCAAAAAGGTTAAAAATCATTTTTCGAAGATAATTTTAAATCTTTTTCAGATCAAGATGGTAATAATTTTCGCCGTTCAAGAACTGAAAAAATTGTTTAAAAATTCATTTTTACAATTT
This sequence comes from Caenorhabditis parvicauda, assembly GCA_963978915.1. Taxonomy (NCBI): domain Eukaryota; kingdom Metazoa; phylum Nematoda; class Chromadorea; order Rhabditida; family Rhabditidae; genus Caenorhabditis; species Caenorhabditis parvicauda. The sequence goes on along the minus strand of OZ022254.1, from coordinate 14,109,264 downwards.
TTTTCGTACAAAATTGTCGGTTTCCAACTTCGAAGGCGTTTTGAAATGTAAAACAAACTAATTTTCAACCTAAAACAAGCCAGGGTTGTTCTGGAATGCGAAAAATGTAACTTTTGAATGGAATTAAGCCAAAACCACAACTCTCTCCCCAGAACAAAGGTGTGTTAAGCAGGTTAAGCTATAGATGAAACGAAAATGGTAGGAGTTGTTTTCCATACGGTGAACAAAGTGAAAACCAACCTGACACGTGCTGTCATCGTGCCTCCTTCGGGTCGGCGAAGGGACAGGTCCCTCGTAGGGAGAGAATGAGGAGAGTACATCTGAAAATCTTGATGATGACCTTTTTCAAATCTCTGAAGAACATCCATCCGCGTTTGGTACAAACTAGGCATGGGCATTTTGGCAGTCGATTGGCAATGCAATTAATTTCAACACCATCGTCAACGTCAAGAAGGCCTAGAAATCAGAATCCAAGTCAATTGCATTGACAATCGACTGCAAATGCAATTGAAAATGGAAAAGAGGCTTTGCCAATCGACTGTCAATATGCGCATGCCTAGTACAAACCGAGGCTGTGACGAAATAACGAATTTTGTATTTTTTTTCAAAGATTGAAAAATCCGTTCAAAGTCGTAAAACCGTTAACTTAACGATTATAGGTTATTTACCTGCAGAAATCATAATTCAAAAACTTTCGTTGAAACAAAACTTTTCGTTTGTTAAACGAAATTTCCACTTCAACTCAACCATTAATCGTTGAATTACGATTTCTTCAAGTCCGTCAAAACTGGTGGTCGTTAATTTAACGATTTTCCCACTTTGAACGGATTCTACAGCCGGGGAAACAAAAAATTCGTTAAATTTCGAAACAATTTCAACAACATCAATGATTCATCATGAACTATAACCACGAGCACGGAAACAACATCAACTCACCTATCACATTGGATTTCACTCTTTGGAAACTACAATTTCAAGTTTTATACTGATTCTCTCTCACTCTCGGCCTTTAAAAAAATAAAAAAACAAAAGCTCGGGAAGCTTTTTAAAGTTTTCAAAAATCCATCGATCCATTCAGGGGCGTTTAATGATATTCTCATTTTTGGATGGTATCTTCGAAACAATTAGGAAAAATTACAGAAAACGCAGGAAAACTCCGTTATTTTACATCAGATTGGTACAAATTTGTATTTTTATGACTTTCGACAATTTCAAATTCCATTTTTTCAGTATAAAAAAACGAACCATATGACTTGACACCGGGAAGGGTGGCATTTTCTCCTTCCAGGCCTGCGACGGGTCATTGTGGTACTGGCGGTTGGTGGTAGCTGTGGTTGCTGTCAGCGGGTTGGACATTGTTGGACGGACGGTCGCCGCTGCCGACATCTTTCGGGTCAGTCGACATGGCGGCGGTTCGACCAGTGTTGGCATGAACGCTGGAATTACTTGGTTGATGGGAGTTGGTATGTTGTACATGAAAATGTACTGTGGTTTGAGAACTATTGTGCAGAGAGAGATAGAGATATGGAGAGAGAGAGAGGAGGAGATAGAGAAAGAGAGAGAGAGAGAGAGAGAGAGAGAGAGAGAGAGAGAGAGAGAGAGAGAGAGAGTCCAGCGACCCGAGCGTAGCGAGGAATAGCTGCTGGTTTCTCTACAAATAAAAAAAACTTGGAATAATCGGTAAAACATTGAAAAAATGATAATATGGCTATTACTACTCGAAATCATGAGGAAAATTTCAAAAACAATGATTAAATGTCTAGTTCTTGTCGAAATCATAAGGAAAACTTTGAAAATTGTGATGATATTGCTAGTTCAATTCGGAATCATCGGGAAAATGATGATAACATGGCTATTCCAAGGGAAATTTCCGTTTTGACACCTAGATGGGAGGGGGAACTCTTTGATCAGACTCTTAACACCGCGCATCAACACGAAAAGAGTATTCAATGATAGAATGTTTGTGCCTGTGTTTGAATAGCAGTGGCTGCTGCTGATAGCATGAAAGTCTTTTTACTTTATTGCTGCCGACCTCAGGTTAAGAAAATATATATACCAACGACACTTTCACTTGATTCGTGAACCAATGGCCAATTTTATTGTGATTGTCTGGTTGAAAATCAGTCATTGGGGGGGGGGTTCTGACTTTTTGATAGGTTTCTGCTCTAAAATTGAAATTCGACAGAGTCCAGGTAAATCCATGCCAGAAATTCTGGTAAATTCAGGTTTTTGTCGGCTCAAATGGGACTGATTTTCGTCGATATTTACACAATTGGCCAAAATTTACCAGAATTATTTCGCTTTTCAATCCCTAAGTGAAACGAATGACCGCCTCGAGCCTAACTATTATTAGGAAATCTTTTCAAGCAAGACTAAAAATTTAGGAAAAACAAAAATCACTGTAACATGGGGGTTTCGAACTCATATCTCGCTGGTCGGAAATCTCTGGTTTGAGCTCGAAACTGGAGATACAAGTCCATTGAAAACATACTAAAAACTTTAGAAGAGAGTTTACCTTGAGTTTGTGAGATTTTAGAATAAATTTCAGGAAAAAGCAAAAATGACTGCAACATGGAGGTATCGAACTCGGGTCTGGTGGGAAACCCCAGGTTCAACCTCGAGACTAGAGATACAACTTCATGACATTTAAATTGTTATTACAATGGGAATTTACTTTCAAGAAACAAGGAAAGAAAGAGGATAGTAGATGCAATGTCGCTGTACACTCTGTATTAAACTTCACTGGGAACGTCTTCGGATTTGAAGATTCGGTAACTTTTGGCAGAATATCCACATTCCGTCAAGCTAGAAAAATTCCTACTTTACAACTATTTACGAGAAAAAAAAATGAAAAAACTACATTTCCGAAAAACAAGAAAACAGAACAGTAATTTGGCCAAAAACAAAGTAAGATAACGAAAATTGAAGAAAAATCAAGAATACTGATGAGTTATTAATGATAGTAAAAACTGAAATTGACGAAAAACATCAAAATTTGTGAAAAATCAGAGAAAACTGATAAGTGATTGAGGCTAGAAAACGAGAATTTCCATCCCATTTTGAAAAACATAAAAATTGGAGAAAATCAAGAAAACTGATATGGTAACGAACCTACAGTAAAATCCATGTTCTCAAAAATAACAGAATTCAAGAAAAACCAAGAAAACTGATAAGTAATTGAGGCTAGAAAACGAAAATTCCCATGCTACACGAAAAATATAAAAATTAAGGAAAATCAAGAAAACTGATATGGTAACGAACCTACAGTAAAATCCATGTTCTCAAAAATAACAGAATTCAAGAAAAACCAAGAAAAATCAAGAAAACTGATAAGTAATTGAGGCTAGAAAACGAAAATTCCCATACTATACTGAAAAATAAAAGATTGAGGAAAATCAAGAAAACTGATATGGTAACGAACCTACAGTAAAATCCATGTTCTCAAAAATAACAGAATTCAAGAAAAACCAAGAAAACTGATAAGTGATTGGGGCTAGAACACGAAAACTCCCATACTATACTGTAAAATATAAAAATTAAGGAAAAATCAAGAAAACTGATACCGTAATGAACCTACAGTAAGATCCATATTCTCAAAAATATCAAAATTTTTGAAAAATCAGAGAAAACTGATAAGTGATTGAGGCTAGAAAACGAAAATTCCCATACTATACTGAAAAACATAAAAATTGGAGAAAATCAAGAAAACTGATATGGTAATGACCCTACAGTAAGATCCATATTCTCAAAAATATCAAAATTCGAGAAAAATCAAAGAAAACTGATAGGTGAATGAGGCTAGAAAACGAAAATTCCCATACTATACAGAAAAAATATAAAAATTGAGGAAAATCAAGAAAACTGATATGGTAATGACCCTACAGTAAGATCCATATTCTCAAAAATATCAAAATTCTAGAAAAACCAAGAAAACTGATAAGTGATTGAGACTAGACCGCGCGCGGAGATCGTAAATGGTTCCTAGTGGGAACTATCTCCCGCGCATTTGTGTTGTTTAATGGTAGAACCGGCCATGGGATGAGATGCTGAGGCGGTGTCTTTTCAGTTTTGTTGTTATTACTTCGGGAATCAGGTGAAGGAACATGGTGATATAGGAGGGTTGAAGATCAGACTAGTGTCGGCCGTCTGTGTACCGTCGTGTACACGATCGACAGTTAATAGTGGAAATCCATATTGAACTGTATGGATGAAGGTGATAAGATGAAGGAGAAGATGAAATGTCGAAAAGTGGCGCTACAGTGGTGCTAACTACAGTAACGGGGACTACGGTTTTTTTACGGTAGACCTATTAATAATTTTTCAGGTCTACCGTAAAAAAACCGCAGTCTCCTGTTACTGTAGTTCAACTCATAAACTTTGTAGAGCGCACGCCACAACTCACCTACAAGAACAAGAGCTCATACATAAGACCAGAAGTGAACTGAATGTGGAAGATTGTTAGCACAACAGTAGCGCCACGTTTCGACTAAAAGATGAGATTTCAAGAGAAAACAAAATAAAACAAGAGTTCATACAGAAAAGTACGATCGAGCAGTAGCGCCACGTTTCGACTTCAAGAAGACGTTACGAGAATAGAAAAGTAAAGTCCATGTTTCAATCACATTCACATGGGCAGAAATCAGTCGTAGTCAAAAGACTGTTGAAATCAACTGTGACGGAAAGTTCAAAAGACACTGGATGAAGAGAGAGAGAGAGAGGACATGACATAGGTAAGCAAGTAAGCAAACACTCTGTCATGGTTTCGTGTGATTCGAACTTATCAACTCCACTCCGTGTGTAGCTCGCTACGCTCGTGTTGGAACGGCTGACCGCAACGCGTCCAACGGTTTTCGTGAGGGGCGAATTTGATTTAAAAAAAAACAATGGAAGTGGATACAATTTTTTGAATATATGGAAGTGACTTTTTGAGATAAAGTTTCTTAAAGATTGAGTATTATTGAGGTAGGAGAAAAAATTATAAATGAAAGGTCTCTTTCTAGTTTGAATATAATTCAAACTACAAAATCAATATGTATAGTCAGATAGAAATACGGAGTGGTTAACGTTCGATGCTGAAAGTGTTCAATTTCGCTCGAAATATATTATTAGAATTAGATGGTAGTGGAAGAATGATAGAGACCGAGAGTGGAAGAGAGAGAAACAAAGAAAGAGAGAGAGAGAAAGAGAGAGAGAGAGAGAGAGAGAGAGAGAGAGAGAGAGAGGAGGAGAGAGAGAGAGAAACAAAGAAAGAAAGAGAGAGAGAGAGAGAGAGAGAGAGAGAGAGAGAGAGAGAGAGAGAGAGAGAGAGAGAGAGAGAGAGAGAGAGAGAGAGTGAGTGAGAGAGAGAGTGAGTGAGAGAAAGAGAGAAAGAGAGAGAGAGAGAGAGAGAGAGAGAGAGAGAGAGAGAGAGAGAGAGAGAGAGAGAGAGAGAAATGAACGCTATTCAGATTCAATTACGGAACGAAGACAAACGTTTCGTACAGTTAGTGCTACAAACCCCGACGGGTGCTCGCCCCCCATCACAATCGCTTCACAACAAACCAAAATCATCAGGAGCAGCAGCAGCAGGCTCGTAAAGCGGCGCGTTGCTCATTTTCCTTTCTCTCTCATCGACACACACACACTGTATCCATCAAACCATTGCATTGCATTAGACAAAAAAAGGCGGATGAATACGTACGTATACGGACAGTGCAGTATACGACATTGATCGTGCATTTTCTCAGGAAAAAATCAAAACTATGGCAAGACCTAATTCCAAGATTGCTAGGTCTTATAAAACACCTTGATAATGCATAAACGTTAAATTTGAGAATACTCCACACTTACCAGGTCTCATGAAAATGAGTTTTTTTTTAAATGAAGGTTGTCTGGGCAGAGTTGCACGGAAGTAAAATTTTTCAAAACGGAAGTCGGAAGACGGAAGTGAAATTTTTCACAACGGAAGTCGGAAGACGGAAGTAAAATTTTTCAAAACGGAAGTCGGAAGACGGAAGTGAAATTTTTCAAAACGGAAGTCGGAAGACGGAAGTAAAATTTTTCAAAACGGAAGTCGGAAGACGGAAGTGAATTTTTTTCTCGGAAGTCGGAAGTAGAATTTTTTCAACGGTAGTCGGGAGTGCAAAAAAAGATGAAAAAACCCAGAGATATTGTATATCCGCTCATTCAACAGGTGAAGGTTAATTCCTGACTGAGTAGAAACGATTTCACGGGTTTTTCGTCATTTTTCACGAAAAAATTTTTTGACGGAAGTCGGAAGTTAAATTTTAAAAAAAAATTAAAATTTTTGGATGGTTTGCATGAGTGCCCACGGCTGAGGGGGTCAACGCGTGGTAATGCATTGCTTCTTACAACACTTGCATTAGTTATGGTCGCATTGGGATAGGGAATGAAGAAAGAGTGAGAGAGAGAGAGAGAGAGAGAGAGAGAGAGAGAGAGAGAGAGAGAGAGAGAGGAAAGAAAAAGCCCCGAGCGTAGCGAGGCCAAGGGTGCTTGTTGGTTATACTCATAAACATAACCACAATTAGGATTTCGTGTAGGTGAAAGAGTGAGTACAATCACTAGACGCAGACGCACGGCGAAATACTACGTTGAGAAAGGAGCGGGTAGATTCCTTATGGTTATATTAATGAGTACTACAAACATGGTCAAATCTGTACGAAACGTCACAATCTTAACAGTAACAGTACAAAGCAGTCTACATCAGATGCCACAATCACTCACAACAAAACAACAACTAGCCGGGTCAGGTTGGGAGGGGGGAGGGGGAGAATAGAAAGGCTATCAGCTGGTTATCACTGTAGATAGGTGGAATGTTAGCCTGGTTCGCCAACCGTCTGCCCTGACCACGATCTTCCACACATAATTTACACTTTCACAAATGCGCGCCGACGCGCAAGATCGAATCAATTCCAATTGCAACTTTTTCTCTTGGGCTAATTGCCAGCCGGCGTGTTCGTAACCCGACCTTTTAACTTTTTCCTCGGGATTTAGATCGTTCGCCGGAGAATAGTACTTTTTAATGTGACTAGAACTTTCTCCGGTTCCGCGCTTTTTTCGAAAAATCATTTTCTAGAGACAGTACATTCTAAAAACCATTTCGAAAATATTGATGAAAGCTTCAAGAGTAACAAATCGGGAGAAAACCGAAAAAAAGGAGGCTAATTCAATAAGAATATCGTGAAACCATCATAAAAAACGGCTGAAAACAAAACTCGAACAAACTTTCTCCAATCACGGATACTTCCATGGTTTTAATCAATTTTCTTATCTTTAAACAGAGAATATAGTTAGTTTTCAGATGTTTCCAGCACAAAAAGAAGATACCAGGAGTGCAAAATGAGAGATTTCATAAATGATGTCAGAAAACATCAAAAATTAACCATTCCTGATGTTACCAAGTAAAAGTGAGCGAAAAACGATCCTTTTCATATAAACATGCAAATGTGTACAGGACTGTTTACACGATGTCTGATTGGATATGAAACGTTGTGTATGTTGCACTTTTGGCAGAATGTTCTGGAGTGAAATGGCAGTGAACAGATGGGGGGCCGCACGTGGGACTGTTGGAGAGAGGGAGAGAGAGAGAGAGAGAGAGGGAGAAAAAAGAGAGAGAGAGAAAAAAAGAGAGATAGAGAAAAAAAGAGAGAGAGAGAGAGAGAAAGAAAAAAGAGAGAGAGAAAAAAGAGAGAGAGAGAGAGAGAGAAAGAAAAAAGAGAGAGAAAAAAGAGAAAGAGAGAAAGAAAAAAGAGAGAGAAAAAAGAGAAAGAGAGAGAGAGAGAGAGAGAGAGAGAGAGAGAGAGAGAGAGTGAGAGAGAGAGAGAGAGAAAGAGAAATAAAGAGAGAAATAAAGAGAGAGAGAAAGAGAGAGAGAGAGAGAGAGTGAGTGAGAGAGAGAGAGAGAGAGAGAGAGAGAGAGAGAGAGAGATGGAGAGAAAGAGTGTGAGAGAAAGAGTGTGAGAGAGAAGGAACTGGCAAAACATCTTTCGGTTAAAAATTCCATTTTTCATGGAATACATTTTAAATCGGTCAACTTAAAAATGAAAGATGAAGGATAAAGAGGATCTGAGCGTAGCGAGGTGAACGAAAAACAGAATGCAAGGGTTTTCGAAGAGTAAAAAAAGGTTTTCAAAAACTCACGTCGCTCCGTAAAGTTCTCATCAGTTCGAAGTGCTAGATGGTCAGTCGACACGCTCTTCCGTCTATCGTTCGGGATCAACGGCTGCTCGTCGTCTTCCTCTTCGCTGCTCGACAGTCCTGGACCACCTTGCAGAACGTACTTTTGACTTTTGCCGTAGGTACCTTGACCACTTAGTGATGGTGTACTTCTCTGTAATCAAAAGAATGACTATGTATTTTTTAATGTTCTTTTAACTCCCAGTATTTTACTCGAGCTTTTAGCGCCTAATGCAGTTCTTTTTGATGAAGATTATGTATTTCTTGAATTTAGTGTTCAATGAATGCTATTTCATGTAAAAAATAACTTGAAATGTCTGTTTTCTTTCTGAAATTTACATTTTCCATCTGTTTATTATTATTTGGAACTTATGATAATAACTTTAAAAAAAATTTTGAAACTTGAAATATTTTTAGAAATTTCAACTGACTTTTCCATCATTTTTCAAAACCTCGGAGAATGGAATTTTTAGCAAACGGTTTTTTCAAAGCCAAAATAAGCTTTTTACGAATTTTGATAATTCAAATTTAATTTTTTAAACCGTTCTTTTCCGGAATTTCGAAATTTTGAGCGCTATAAAAAGGAATTCAATTCGGTTTTCACATGGAAGATGTCTTATCATAATTTTCTCTGTGGAAATATATCATCATCATCATAATTTTAATGCAAAATAGTTAAAAGGTACCCTTGGAGTTGCCATCTGGTCCGTCTGTTCCATACTAGCATTCCTATGCATGGGTGTTGCGGTCACGTTGTCACTTCTGGCACGTCTGAACAATGATGTGATTCTATACGACTCCCGGGGTGTTACACACTGCGGATCAAGAATAAGCGGATACAGCCGCTCTGCAACCGCTTCGCAAGACCCTCCGTAGAGCGCAGTTACATAATCATTTTATTTCAAACTAATGCTAATGTTTCAACCTATTTTCCGGCATTTAGGAACCCACGGACACCGCGGCAGACCACCTCGTTTTCTAGGCTTAGGTAAGGTTGGGACCCCAATTTTTTGTGGATCTTAATCAGCACTATTTTTAGGCTTAGCTTATGTTAAAACAGGGGGTCCCAACCTTACCTAAGCCTAGAAAAAAGGGTGGTCTGCCGTCCGTGGTCTGCCGCGGTGTCCGTGTTTTCATAAATACCCTATTTTCCCTCTTTTTATCATCTCTATAAACGTTGCGAACTGTTCCCAAGGTCAGTTTCACCTAGATTCAAACATTTTTCCGTTACGATTTGTGACTCTGGGATGAAAAAATATCTGAACTACGGTAACTCAAATTTGATCTACTACATCGATTGCTCCGTCCCCTTTCTGCTTAAACTTTTTAGCTGCGGAAAAAATGGTGAAAAAAAGTCGCACAGAAGTGAAATTTCAGAAACCAGAGAACTTTTCAGATATTTAAAAACATCATTTTTCGAAGAAAAATACCTATGAAACGACTCCAACACAGGTTGTTCCATATTTGGGGAGGTTTCAGCATGAGTCATTGGGTAAGCGTGTTCTGACGGGCTCGATGGTCGTCTTTCATGCTCCTGGAAGATTTTTTATTGTTTTTAATCAAAAAAGAAGGGTAAAGGTGGAGAATAGAAGTGTTTCAGCTACTTTTTCCGCTTTTCGGAGACCTTTTTCGATCAAACTCATCACTAAATCTTGCTCTATGTGGAGTAAAGTAATTTTTACACTTAGGAAATCTCTCGATTTTTATCAGAACTCTCCAGAACCGATGAAAGCTAGGTATCTGACTATAGATCTTAATAACGCTGAAGTTCTTGATGAGATCACTCGACATTGCGTAGAAAATAGTGAAAGTGTCTAGTTGTATTTTAGCTACTTATTTCGCATTTCTATTAAAAAATAGTTTTAACACTAAACCTCACCTCGGTTTCTTCGCTGATCGACGGCAGGTCTGCTTTTGCTCTGTCTTCGAACGAGACACGGCTCACTTTGTCAACGTCTTCTGTAAACGGTAGCTTGAGGAATAGTGATAAAATCAATAAGGCGTTGAAATATCAACACATCCTTGAATAGGCAGAAGGGGGGAAGGGGAGAGAGAGAGAGGCGGAGAGAGAAAGAGGGAGAGGCGGCTGGGAGTTTGACTTGGGCACTAGTGAGTCACTGGTACCAGAGTTGAGCGGAACAGTAAGGGAAGCAAATCGCGGAATGACATTTAGCTTCACGGAATGAGGAAAGCGGAATGTTTCATGTTGGAGGATTGCGCAACGCGGAACCGGGACTAAATTTTCTCGAAAGAGATTTGAAATTGAAAAAAATCGGATTTACCATATTGTAAATCCGATCATTTTCAAATTAACTACACTTCTTAGCTATGGATTTAATAGACAATTTTTCAAAAAAGTTTTTCTCCAACCCTAACCTATAATAAGCTTATTAAAAAAGAAAATTACTATTGGCTGTAGATTGCAGATCAAGATTTTTTGAATGCCGTTTACTAATGAACTACCGCGAAATGAGTTGAAAATAGAAATAAAGCGAGATTTCATTACTTTTTTTTGCAAAATTGAAAAACTGATAATTCCTGTGAAACATGAAGAAAAGTTAACGCCCCGACCGTTCAAAAAATTTCCTTAACAAGGGAGCGTGACGAATTAGACGCAAGACAAAAGGTCTTGAACACTTAGTTAATACGAAAAAGTGTACTGAATCGTTTCTATTAAGAATCATTTTTTCATTTATCTTTGTCGACACCTCAAATTTTAGGCTTAGGTAAGGTTCAAAGCACTAGTTAGGTACGATGATAATATTTGATCAAAGAAAAAACTTGATTATCACAAAAAAATTTTTCACCTTGTAAGCCCTCCTTGAAGAAATGATTCTTAATAGAAACGATTCAGTACACTTTTTCGTATTAAGTTTGAACATTTTACGTTTCTACAATTCGAAGTAGGCTGTAAAGCTGACTCACGGTATGAAATCTTGATAATTTTACTTATGTTCGGCAAAAAGGTTCTAATTTTTCCCACAGGTACTTTTAATCTTGATAAAACTCAAGATTAAACCAAAAGAAGCCTTGCAGTACTGTTCCACATGAATTTAGCACTTTCTGTGTTAAAAAACATGAGATTCTCAAGTTTTTTTTAATTTAAAAAGTCGCAGTACAAGAATTTGACGTTAAAATGTGCACAGAGTGTTCCAAAACGTTTAGGTTACAGATTACGAAAAGAAAAAATGATGATTATATTTCTTTGTATCAGCATTTCCATACATTTGAATAGCGCACAGACAAGTACTGTTGACCGTGTTCTATCAGTTTGAATAACAAGTCAAAGGTCGTGTAATTTAGAACTTTTGTAAATTTTCGACTACTCCAAGTAAAAAGACAACACACATTATGAGGAAAGGAAACCGCCACGGGTCGGAACACTTGAAATCAGCAGATGATTGAAACAGTGAAAACGGTCAGTGCTCCCAGACAGCAAAATGTGATGAAATCAACGTTTGCAATGATTATAGAGGTAATCAAAGGTCAAAATACGATGATCACCAGAAGAATGACAATTTTCTGCGGAAGTTAGCAAAAAATGTCCGTGTTTTCTAGAAATTCTTGAACATTTTGTCAAAAAGATCGGATTCATTTACTTGATACAAAAAACTAGACTGAATCATTTCCTTACAAGCTTAAGATTAAACTTTGACTGATCAAATCTCAGCTCTGTAACTAACTGGTGCTTTGAACCTTACCTAAGCCCAAAATTTGTAGTGTCGACAAGGATAAATGAAAAATGATTCATAATTCGTGATTCAGTCTACTTTTTTCGTATAAAATGATTCATTTTCAGAAATGTAAACCAAGAGAATGAGAACATTATGAGTGGTTGCATTACCTTTGCAAGGGTTTGACACATGAAATATCTTTCCTTCCATATCCGGACCATTGGTATATGATGGTGGTTTTCACTTTCAAGCCAAAATGAGCGTAACTGAATCTAAACGGACCACTGGTCCTAATTATGTGGATGAACTGAAAAGAGATCGCAGCATAGTCCGAACATCTCAAAAATAGAATAGTTGATACGGAAACACGGGAAATGATTAAGCGATGAAAAAAACGAAATTTGTTGTTTTTGAATGGAAATAGGTTGAGAAAAACACTCCCCAACATGATTCAAGACAGGAAATTGGTAAAAATATGAGGAAATCACTTCCGAATAGGAATCAAGAAGGAAAAATCTGAGAAAAACACTTTTTGAGACAATTTAAGTGAAAAAAATGAAAGGAAACTCTGAGAAAACCACTTTACAACACGATTCGAGTCAGAAAATGAGTAAAAAATCTGAGAAAAACACTCCCAATTAGGATTGAAGTCGGACAATGTGTTAAAATCTGAGAAAAACACTCCCAAATAGGATTGAAGTAGGACAATGTGTTAAAATCTGAGAAAAACACTCCCAAATAGGATTGAAGTAGGACAATGTGTTAAAATCTGAGAAAAACACTTCTCAATACGTATTCCAGTGCCACAAAAGTCAGAAAACACTATGTTTCATGAATGTTTTCCCCTCTTTGACTGATTCATCTTCATGAATGATGAACCGTCTTGTTGAGACGATTAATGTTTGAGAAGGAACGGTGGACAAGACTCCTGCCGTCACCGAACGGAGCTTCGTGGGAAAAATCAACACCAACGAATTAGTGACGTGATTATACCGTCCAAAAGAATATGATCGATGTCTTTTGAACTATCAGCTATCGTTATTTTTATTAGACCTTTTACTTGTTTTTTTCTCTTATTTACCAAAAATGAATATTACTATTATTACTAGATTTGAAAGTCGCTCAGTTGATTTCGATCTCAATTGTCAGAAGAAAAGTGAAATAGCAATTTATTTTTCCTTTTTTCTCGAAAGTTTAAAACTACTTTCACTCTATACAAAATTTATCGATTGCATAAAAAGTTGTGAATTTTGAGCTGTTTTGTCACTAAAATTTACCTCACAAAATTCGGTACACCAAAAACTTTTTAACGGAAGTCGGAATATATTTTATTATGTTTTACATGTTACCATCAAGCGACACCTGTTGTGATAATTTTCACATAGAGTAAAATTGTTATCTTCTACCTATAAGAGATTTTCAGACCAGAACGATGATTAATTTTGGAAAACAATAATAATAGTCATATTTTCTTCTAAATTCAACAAATCTTCAGTACATGAAGCCACGATCTAAACAAAAAACAGCCGCCAACGCTTAACGATCAAATGAAATTCGGAACATTTGCGGAACATCAAGGAACGATCGCAAGCGGAAGATTGGTTAAGGCAAAATCGTAAAGACAAACACACTCGGAACGTGTGAAAGCGAGTACGCTCGTTCGAGTGGGCACTGTGAATATTACGCTGACTCGGGCAAAAGTTATACGGTATCTTGGATCGAGCAAAAGTGATACGGTGCCTTGGGTCGAGCAAAAGCTATACGGTACCTTGGATCGAGCAAAAGTGATACGGTGCCTTGGGTCGAGCAAAAGTTATACGGTATCTTGGATCGAGCAAAAGTGATACGGTGCCTTGGGTCGAGCAAAAGTGATACGGTATCTTGGATCGAGCAAAAGTGATACGGTGCCTTGGGTCGAGCAAAAGTTATACGGTATTTTGGGTCGAACAAGTGACGGTACCTTGGGTCGAGCAAGAGTGATACGGTATCTTGGGTCGAGAAAAAGTGATACGGTATCTTGGGTCGAGAAAAAGTGATACGGTATCTTGGGTCGAGCAAAAGTTATACGGTATTTTGGGTCGAGCAAGTGACGGTACCTTGGGTCGAGCAAGAGTAAAATGACACGAATTTTTTGAAGTACTGGAAATTTTTATGTAATGCGAACTCAAGTTTTTGTTTGAAAAACCGCTTGAACTTTTTTTTTAGACTTTTTTGTTTTTTTTCGACCGATTTGATCATTTTTGGTTTTTTTTAAAGACAAGAGTAGCACAGTGAAAAGGTGAGTTCTAGAAAACTCCCTGACTATCATTTTCTAGTTAAAATAAGAGCACCAAGAAGTAAAATAACATATTAACTACAAAAAAGTTTTTTTTTCATATTTAATCGATTTCTGGACTTGGTCTTTTTCTGATTTACTCGAAAAAACCTGGTTGAGTAGCATTATCACAGTAAAATAGGTAAGTTTCACATAGGAAACTCGCTGACTATCACCGGTTAATCATTCTTACGGTTGTAAATAGGTCAGATAAAGCATTCTTCGGGGAGAAATTACAAAAAAACTGTTTAGTAAAGTTCCTTTTAAATGACTAACAAGTTTGGATTGCGAGCTATGAGTCAGAAAAGAACACAAACACATGCCGTGTATGGAAGAGGGAGAGAGAGAAAGAGAGAGAGAGAGAGAGAGAGAGAGAGAGAGAGAGAGAGAGAGAGAGAGAGAGAGAGAGAGAGTAGTACGCGAACAACACCTCCCAACATTCCTGATAAGGGGAGAAATGAGGCAAGGCGCGCTGTCCGCAAGATTTACACGAATAATACATCATCTACGTGTCGTACAGAGACTGTCTATGGAGGGGATGGCACGTGTACATCTTACAAGAAGTGACAAGACATCCTAACATCATTCAATGTTATCGCTTCATCATGAATATCTCCCGCTTCCGCTTGAAAATTTTCACTTCCGTTCACCTCTGGTGGACAATTTGTTCTAGATTACTATGACCCACGGTGTAGATACGCATGAATTTTAAACATTGAATCGAACTAGACTAAACATAAACTATAATTTTCATATGATTCTAAAAAAAATCGTCGGAAAACACTGGTTATAGCCTCATTCTCATTTTGATTGGAAAAGAAAGGAGTAGGATAATATGGTGCGAGTATAGCGAGAAATAGCTGCTGTTTGTAGAAACGAAATATCGCTGATATTCATAGTCGGTTGATATCTACTGCGCATTCACGTCATAGATATCTACAGCCTATGAACTTCATAGAACATCGATCTTAAATCCTATCAAGACAATGGAACTTCATGAAATTTCATCAACAGCCTATAAACTTCATACCAAAGGTATTCCGTTTCTAGAGAGAATGAAAAATTGACATGCATCTTACTATCACTACGCTACATCATGAAGAAATCAATATAACATAACGAGCGTAGCGAGGATTTCGTGCTCGTATAACATAACTAAATCAGCTTGGTAAAAGTCATGAGGCAGACAATATCAACAAAAACATACCAGGGTGTTTATATACGTGCTCATAAACTTCAGGCGGTGTGTCTTTGAAGAACCCTTCTCCCATGTCAAAAGCGTCTGGCGATGGATTGTATTCGTATTCCTAAATGAAAAAATCAATAACTGAAATTAAATTTTTTTAGTTTTTAAAAATCTATCTTGTTTCCGATTTCCCTAAATGGAGTAAAGTTCACTTTTTTTCTTCGTTAATATTTGACACATTCCGTATAGTTTTAAACGATAGGTAAAATCTCCATTGAGGACTTTACCCGAAATAAACATTATCATTTTTTATAACTGTTGTGACTGACCGGAGCAGTTTCTAACACAGGTTCTCAGAGTTATCCCCGCTCCTTATAATTGTCCGAGCTTTTAGTGGCTATTACTTACGTATTTTTTATTCTTTATGAGTAAATTATTATATTACTATAGAAACCATCGATGTTGTTCTAGAAGGTTATAGAACCTTGTTTTTCGAATGCTCTAGAACCCTTGTAAAATGTATATAATGAGCCCGAGTTTTGTGTTAATAAAGGCTTTTTACATAGATCTACTTTTACTTTTGACACCTGGTACTTGGATAGTACTACACAGTGTACCAAGATCAAAAAAATCGGGTGGGGTGGCGTTTCAAAAAAGGCACGAATCATTCGATCCCAATCAATAGATTTGAATTTTCGCTCCGGATGACCGCTTTGCAGCCGTCTCTTGAAACGTTTACCCATTTATTATATATATTCTGCTCCATTTTAGTCCTTATTGAACAAGAAAATTTTTTTGAAAGTTAATGTAAGATATTTTGAGTAGACTAACCAGTGTTGATATCGAAAATGTAGTTAATCTCTCGATTTGAAAGTTTAGCAACTGACCGATTTTTGACCGACCATCTCGGTTGTCCCGCCCATGAATGCGATTAGAATGGCCGAAAGTTTTACACCGTACTACGGAAAATTGGATAACAGTTGATGAAAACCGTGTCTGTATGGCATTGAGCGGTGTCCGAAGTGGTAAAATTTTGAATTCCGTTTCGATCCATACAGACACCGAACGTTTTCCATGAGGATAGTACTACATGGACGTAAAACTAAAACCAAATACAAATCGATACCTGTTGATTTATCATCTTCGTGAATGGAGTCGGGTTGACTTTGGATTGCTTCGAAGAGAGAAAATCTAGAAGTTTTCCATCCGGTTCTGTCACACCGACATCCTCCTCGTAACCGCCAGGTGCCATCTTAAAATATTGTTTTCTTTGTTTAACGATGATGTTTTAAACTGACGAGACTTCATGAACCGTGTACATCAGATTCGATAACTTTTTTCCCATTTTGAGAAAATTAATCACACGAGAATAATATTTTTCCAAGAAATTGGAATTGAACTTCTTCATGAAAGTCAAGATTCTTTCAAATTCTTGTGCTCAACACACCGAGCTAAAGGTGACCGTTATCGATTAGACGCGTTGCACGAAAATTATATTGAACTCAAATTCGCTATAGGGCGCGTTCGCACTTCAATATTTTTTCATACTTTTCTCCTATTTTTCTCATCTCAACAAGCGGATTTGTTTCGCCGATTGCTATTGAAAAATTGCAAATCATGTGACATTCCTTCGTAACTAGATTTTATCATGAATATTGAGAAAACGTCAGAAAAAAGTTTTTAACTACAGTAACTGTAATTTGATCTACAGCGGTGCAGGATTTACGAAGGGCGGGGTTTGTGCTCGCCGCTTATTGGTCGCCTCCCCTCGCAGAACACAAGTAGTACCTAATTACTGATAGGAACGAAAAGTGATGACAAACAACAAATCGCTTCAATCGTTACACATAAATTACCGAAAAATCTCATCCCATCGTAATTTCGGGACTACTATTACAAGAGCAGTACAAGTGGTAGAACTCACAATCATTTCGAACTTCTCTTCAGATACTTCATCTTCTGACTTGTTTCCGTCCGATAAGACTCCTGAATTTTGAAACTTTCACATGTTTGTATGATTCTTTTCGGGAAAACCCAACTCGAATGATAATCATGAAGGAAAACTGTACAAAAAACGTGTTTTTTACTGTTTCTATCTAACTATAACTATCTTTCACTGAATTCAAAGCAAAATTTCGTTTTTTTCAGCCAAAGATTATCCTAGGGGTCAAAAACTTATGCAAACCTAGTGAAGAACACCTATCATGGGTGTTTTTCAGTCCACCAAGCTGTTCGATAGAGGGTGAAAACGCAGCTAGTGCTTCTTAAGAGAAAACACTGTACAAAAATCGTATTTTTAACTTTTTCTGGCTATAACTATCTTTTCACTGATTTCAAATCAAAATTTCGTTTTTTTTTTCAACCAGAGATTATCCTAGGGGTCAAAAACTTATGCAAACCTAGTGAAGAACACCTATCATGGGTGTTTTTCAGTCCACCAAGCTGTTCGATGGTAGGTGATAACGCATTTGGTGCTTCTTAAGATAAAAGACTGTACAAAAATCGTGTTTTTCACTGTTTCAATCTAACTATAACTATCTTTTCACTGATTTTAAATCAAATTTTAGTTTTTTTCAACCAGAGATTATCCTAGGGGTCAAAAACTTATACAAACCTAGTGAAGAACACCTATCATGAGTGTTTTTCAGTCCACCCAGCTGTTCGATAGTGGGTGAGAACGCGGTTGGTGCTTCTGATAGTGAGTCAAGGGAGTTCGCAAATAGCGTCTTGTCGTGTGGTGTCACCGGTGGTGGATGTTGTTCGTTAGCCGACGTCGCCGTCATATTTGCTGATAATTGTGCCGTTACTGCTGCTGATGCGACCACTTCCTCACAGATCATACTAGGCGGGTCGCGTTCAAGGTAAGTTGTTGTGGTCACCGACGCCTCCGGCTCCTCCTCGCATGTATTCTCTACTGTAATATGGAAAAATGAAGGTTTCTTCACGTTCTACATTGCGGATTAGGAGTAAGTGAATATGGCCGCTCTGCAACCGCTTTGCGACACCCTCCGCGGAGCGCACTATCCTCATTATTTTATTTTCTATTTTTTTAAATATATTCCCTTCGTTTTCTAATGTCTAAAAACGTTGCGGATTGTTCCCAAGGTTAGTTTTTCCTACTTCAAACATTTTTTCCGTCACGATTTGTGACTCTGTGGTGAAAATAGAAAAAATAAATTTTTTCGAACTACAGTAATTGAAATTTGATCTACTCTATTGATTGCCCCGCCCTTTTCTTTGCTCACACTTTTCAACTGCGTTCACTACAGTGAGTACTATAAGGTTTGTCGCAACAAATGTAGTAGGTCAAAACGGCTGCTGTTTTAAAAGGAAGTGAAATTTTTAAGAGAGAGAAAGAGAGAGAGGGAGAGAGCAAGATCAAGAGGGTGGGGTGTATAACTACAGCGGCCTGAGCGTAGCGAGGGATAGCTTCTCATTGAAAGTAATAGAGGAATCTTTTAAAAAAAACATAACTCACCTTCGAGAGAACTCCTATATGAGGAAAAGAAGGAAGGTGACGATGAGAAGTGGTGGTAGGGTGAGTTATAGAGCGGGATTCCCGGGCTTCGAACCACGTGGCGACTCTCTTGGTCGAGTTTTGACGGTTCTGAAATGTAGAATGGGAGCCTATAACCATCAAAAACAAAGCTAGCATTCACTCTGGTTATTGGTCAGTAACTTTTCGAACTGGATGAACACAAAGAGAGTACAAACAGCCAATAAATCGCCAACAACACGTGTTGTTTCGTTTTTCTCTAGCGCAATAAAATTGTTCAGGTGCTAGAAGATGGATAGAAGAATGGGCTCAGTTTGAAATTTTCATTAAGAGTCTGAAAAGATAGTCGGTAAAATGATGATAACTTTATGAATATTTCCAAAATAGAGAGTACTTTTCTTGAATTTAACGAAAATTATTTTTTTAAAGTTAGAGAGCGATCCTATTTCTAGAACATTGTGAACATCATAAATACAGTTCTCTGATTCTAACATAAAACTGATAAATAACAAGAAAACGCATTTTCCGAGAATTGAAATAAATCTGGCTTATTATTCTTGTGAGCCAGGAAAAGGTTAAGAGATACAAGAAGAGTGATTTTTTTACCGAGGCATTGAAAATTTCGATCAAAACCAACCTAAACTTGAATCTTCAAACGTTCCAACTAGTCGAGTCGATGGATGACCAGTCTGATGAACTTCGTAAGTGTAAAATCCTGCTGGTCTTGAAACTGAAAATAAAGGCATTGATCCGTGAATTCGTGGCTGTATAAAGGCTAACGGGATCTTTTCTTGTTCGCTAGAATGATAAAAGAATTGTGATAAGCGGGCGCATGCTAGGGTCGGCTGTTAGATTAATAACGAATGAATTATTGTAGTCGTAAGAACAAGAAAAAATGGGTTTCACATTGTTTGTACCAAAATAGGAGGGTGAGAATGCATGCGCGAACGGAAATGTGCAAAAGTAGTTCGAGTCAAAATTGAAATTGGATGTTCTGTTCCACACCTCGGCAAAGGTATAAGACAATAAAACCGCTTCGCACCCGCTTTGCCGACCTCCGCTTTTATTTTCGGAAGTTTTTGTACTTTAATAAATGTTTCACTAGACATATCGAACGTTGTGGACTGTTCCCAACGATAGTTTCACCTACTTCAACCGTTTTTCCGTTACAATTTGTGAAACTGGGACGAAAAAAAAGTAGGAAAAGTAATTTTTTCAAACTTTTCTGAAATCAATATTACCAATAGCATTTACGAGGCCGCTTTGAATTGAATTGAGCAATGTTGAGATGATTACGCTTGAGGACATATTGAAATTTGAAAACTGAGAGAAAAGTTCTAACTCACCCAAGTCGTGGAGATGTCCCGATTGCCGATTCTCGGGACGATCACTGAAAAATTAGGTATGTGTATAGTTGATGCAGAAAGATCAACGAGATAAATAAAAGAGTGTGCTCTCTAAACAGCAACGACAACAACCAGTAGTAACAAGTGTTATGTCATTCAGCTCACTACCAAACTATTGCAACCAGCCTCAGCTGCTTGAAAGAACGACCAAGTCTATTGAAACTGTCACAGGGCATGGAAACACAGCATTTTCGAGGACAATAGGGGTTGATCTAGATAAGAACATGTAGTTGGCTTTGGTTTTTTGCCCATGGGCGCTAGCCTGTTCCAAATTGTTGATGAAAACTGTAGAACGGGAGTAAGCAAATTACGAAATTTAAAAATCAATCGATAAAATTTGAAAATATCAAAAGAGCGCGAATCCAACCTCATTAAATTTTATTTTATTTTCCAGGCATTTTGGGCAAAATGTAAACCGCAGAGTGTCCGCAGAGCGCAGAGCCGCAGAGTCAATTTTTGTTTCAGGTTTCGGAAAATTCCTAATAACACGTACGGTTCCTAAATAGGCTTAGGTAAGGTTCTAAGCACAAGTACGTTCAAAAAATGGGGGTCCGATTTTTCCTAAGCCTGATATAAGAAAAACTCTGCGGTCGCTCTGCGGCTCTGCGCTCTGCGGTTTACATTTTGCCGGCATTTTGAAAAACACGGACACGAGCAGGTCACAGATACGGATAGACCACCTTTTTTCCAACGTTACCTGAGTTCGGAAAAAAGTGGTCTGTCCGTCTTCGTGCACTGCCCGTGTTCGTGTTTTTCGAAATGCCTTCTTGTCTCACGTTTGCAAAATTTATCGTTTGCTTATCATTAACATTGATTGTTTTCATAGATTCAATGATTCTACGTGTTTATAATCTACATTGCCACTGTTTTCGCTATCTTCCCAAATTTCTCTAGAAAAGTGAGTTTTTACTTTTGAAGAAATTAAAATTTGCGAAAAGTGCAGGATTAGGTAAGCGGTAAGGAGTGATGAAAGACACACCAGATGGTGAGGGTGTGAGGTGAAAAACGCGCGCCAATCGGACAAAGGATGTTCGAAAATTTTGGTTCTGTCCTTGAGAGAGAACCGTTTTAGCAATAGTAATTCACGTCAGGTAACAGTCGGACTGGACTGATAGGCTGATGATTGCGCAGTAGAAAACATATGACAGACCGGTTGCACTCTCTGTTTTAGCAAAACAAGAGAGACTATACACGTCTATGGACACTTCCCTCTTTAGCTAATTAAGTAACGCCATAACATTTATCTCAAAGACGCCCGCGTTTATGTTATTGCTTCGGCCTAACTTACAAAGAGAAACGGTAGTCGGAGAGAATTGGCGGTGCCGGTGGTGGGGTGTTTGGCACTGGCGGTAGAATCTTGCCGCTGCTTATTTCATCCGGCTCCATTTCCTGGAATCGATACAATATATAGAATGAAAGTAGAAGTTTCTTGAAGCAAATTAGAATAATGGAGAAAGAAAGCAGAGTTTTCTTTTGGTAATTAAAGTTTAGTCGAGGTAGTTCGATAACGGAAGGAAGATTTTTTGCAAAAAAAAAACTTCGGATAAGTTTTCAAGTTCAATGTCACAAACACAAAATTTTATTCAAAGACTCGACAAGCCATTTCGACCTGACGCCTATGAGCTGAGAACGGGCCGCGGAGAGACAAATTTTTTTTAGAATTCCGGTGAATTCAAAATTTTCACCAGAACTTAACCGGAACTTCACCGCAAATTCACCGGTCACGTGATCATTAGAGAATATTTATTATGAGCGAAAAAAACATTCATTATTCAAAGACTCGAAGCTTAAATCATCTTGACCTGACGCTTATGAGCTGAAAACAGGCCGCGGAGAGACAGTGTGACCATTATAAAATATTCATTATGAGAGAAAAAACCAAAAACTATCATTTTATTCAAGCAGGGGAAAGTTATAAGTTTCATGCGAAAATCAATGGAGGAGTTGATAAGAGTGTGAGAGTATTAGTTTACATGATAAGCATCAACAAAATTCCCAAATTCGAATCATAAAAAGGCGGTGGAAACACTGTCCGTGCAAGGGCTGGCTCATGCGCTGTCACCGCTGTCAACACTGTTTGCGCTACACATTGCGGAACCTTGTTAGTCTAGGTGATTCTTTCGTAATTAATTGGTTTTTTCTCGAGCGGTGTTCACAGACCACAAACTGTCTCTGGATCAGTCTGTAGTAGACAGTCATGTTGAATAATGCGCAGAAGACGCTGTCTGTTCCGCCAATTCTCATGATTGTTTTCAGTACATTCTGAAAAAAATGCTATATTCGCTAGGTATTTCAACTCTACGATCAGTTTGTAGTGGTACTCGATTTGTAGACGAAATTTTGAAAAGGGTTGAATTTTTAATTCAATTTTTGGAAGGAAGTATCAACAGTTTTTTTTTCAATTGACGAAAAAACGCCACTATTTTTTGTTCTCACTTCATAGGCAGTTCATAGGCATTACATCGCACACCGAGCTAACGGTGGTCGTTATCGATTGGACGCGTTGCACGCGAATTATATTGAACTCGCACATCAATATTTTTTCGTTTTTTTAAAACCTACTTTTCTCATCTTGACAAGCGAATTTGTTTTGCCAATTGCTATTAAACAATTGAAAATTATGTAACTTTCCTTTGTAACTAACTTTTTATCATGAATTTTGAAAAAAAAACGTTAGAGAAAAAAATTTTTAACTTCAGTAACTATAATTTGATCTACAGCGGTGCAGGATTTACGAAGGGGCGGGGTTTGTGCTCGTTGCTTATTGGTCGCCTCCCCTCGCTGCTCGATCCGATACTTCTACTGCGCTCATTTGCGTCGAAACGGCCTATACGCCATCCGACAAGTACTGTTGTTCGCATCAAGTAGTCAATGCAATCGAACCGCGCGCTGCTGCGCGGCACAGCTTCTGTCAGTGTTTGTATTCGAAAACTGAAGACTACAACGCACGATGAACAAGATATGTGAAGATGCAGACGTCGACTCTGATGATTTTGTTATTCTGAAACGTATCACAGAACGGAAGCTAGCGTGGGCAGGTCATGTTGGTCGACAACCGCCTACCCGATGGTCAAGAAAAGTCACCGAGTAGACACCTTTGGGTCAGAAACGGAGAGCAGGTAGACCTCCTCTGAGATGGAGCGACGACATCGTCAAAGCGAGAGACGATTTTCTTCACATCCGTTCCATTTCTGGTCAGAGAAGACGTGCTGGTATACTGGTGAGAAAGACTCCGTGGTCTACGTTGGCAAAGGACCGTTCAACCTGGAAGTTTCTGATCCACGCCGTCACATGAAAACGCGAACAATGGATCTCTGAAGTATCTGAAGTACCATTTCTCATTTCAATGACTCTGTAGATAGTCCTAGTCATTCCATAGGAAAATTACAAAATCAGCATAGAAAAAATTCTCAATAAAAATGAACACTTCCTTTTCCCTCGCTTATCTCTCCGCATTTCAGGCCAAATGTCATTGCTTATCTAGGAACAAACAGACCAAGAAATATAGTTTGTGAAGATAACCAAAACTGCTTTCTCGAGAACTTTTTTCTTGGGCGTTTTCCTGTTGGTCACAATTTATCAGCATTTTCTGATTAGTGAACGAGCACACAGCGCTGAGCGCAGTAGAAAAGTGTCGGATAAAGCAGCGATGGGAGGCGACCAATAAGCGGCGAGCACAAACTCCGCCCCTTCGTAAATCCTGCACCGCTGTAGATCAAATTATAGTTACTGTAGTTAAAACTTTTTTCTCTGACGTTTTCTTTCAAAATTCATGATAAAAAGCTAGTTCCGAAGAAAAATAACATGATTTTCAATTGTTCAATAGCAATCGTCGGAAAAAAATTCGCTTGTTAACTTGAGAAAAAGATGAAAAAATATTGATGTGCGAACGCGCCCTATAGCGAATTTTCTTTCAATATAATTTGCGTGCAACACGTCTAGTCGATGACGATAACCTTTAGCTCGGTGTGTTCCTAAGTCTAAATGCACCACCAACCAACTAAATTGCTTTTCGAAAAATTTATTATAATACATCTCAAAATCAATCGAATTTCATTTACAATAGTTTGTTAGCAGAAGGGCGGCAATTAGTTACAACAAAGGTAAATCAAGACTGTAATAGGTACATTGTGAGGTTAAATATGGTTCGTGAGTAAGAAATAAATTTTCATAGGTGCAGTCAAAAAATAATCGCAAAACAATTCGGGGGTCGATTTTTTTTTCAAAAATCGTTTTGAAAATCAAGTTACGTTCCCAATTTGTGAAGCAAAGACAGTCATTTTCAAAAAAAAAACTGTTGTTCTCAGATTTTCCTATGAAAAGTCCCTGTTTCGCTTCGATATACTGAAAACTATCTGATTTTCATCAAATTAGAAAAAAGTAGGAAACATGGATACAACAGCTTGAACGAGATTACAAGTTTTTAAAAAACGGTATATTTTAAATCATTTTCAGAGAGAAAAATCGTATTTGAGTATTTTTCAGTACTTTTAACCACAAAATTGTCATCTCGCTTCAGAGATTAGTCAAAACAATGAAGAATTAGTGAAAACTCTGGTTTTGATCAATTTAGCAAAAAAAGTGAAAAACATACTTATAGCTTGGGAAATTTACGAGTATTTTTTAATGGTTATTTTTCAGTACTTTTAATCACAAAATTGTCATCTCGCTTCAGAGATTAGTCAAAACGATGGAAAGTTAGTGAAAACTATCTGTTTTTGTTCAAAGTCGAAAACATACATACAATTGTACAAATCCCATTACAAACATGTTTTATCGACTTTTGTCGAGTCCAAATGCAACCAGGGCGTCTTGTGCCATCTCGACACCGTCAATGTTGGTCGATGACAGGTTCTGCACCACGTTGGGGTGTCTGTTCATTTGGTGGCGGACTCTTCTTGGCAGCGGTGCTCTTCGCGACATGTATCTGACCGAGTAGACCGCCTTTTGTGGTGGCTCATTCGTCTGCGCCAATGGTGACTTCACTGGTGGCACTGAAAAATGTTGATTTGGATAGATTTTGTGATTTTTTTGTTTTCAGATGTGTTTTCAAATTTTTAATTTTTTGGAGAACTTCAGAATAAAAATTTAAAACTACTTTGTTTTTTTCCTCTAATTCCGTTTACAACAGTCTATTCAATGAAAAACTATCAAAAAATGTGATCAGCTCTTTCGCAGTTAAAATAAAATTTTTCGATTTTTTTTCAAATCAAATTTTTTCAATACTTTTTTTTCTTCAAAGGTCGCGTTAAATCAAAAAACGGTGAGAAAATATCATTTTTGTATCAATTTTCATATAACTTTTTTCCAAATTATTTCCGAACTAAACATTTTTACAATCTATGAAAAAACTACCTGCGACAACTGGAAACGAATTGAACAGTGAAAAATATAATTCTTTTACCAATTAGTTCTTTTCAAATTGGAAAAAAGACATTTTTGTAATTTTTCTTTCTTCAAAAGTTGAGTAAAATTGAAAAAAAAACTACCTTTGACAACTGGAAACGAATTGATCGATGGTGATATGGTAGGGTCGACTCCCTCGAACTCTGCTGATGCTTGAGCTGTCAGTTCAGCGAGCTTGTTCTCATTTTCCAGGATCTCTTTCTGAAATATAGCGTTTTATTTGAATTTTCACGATATTGTCAGTCGAATGTCAATATTTTCGAAAGATTTTCATGAAAATGTCACTTTTTACTGATAACTCAAACTCTATTCGTGACTTTCCGTGATTTTTTTTACTCCAAAGTTGCATTTTCTGTAAATTTTGATTCGGATTCCAACTTTTTCCGGAAATTTTCTCTCTGATTCCAACTTTTTCTGGTGATTTACATTCAAATTTTGGATTTCTTGAACTATTTTCATCATAAATCCAATATTTAACATCGATTTTCCTTCGAATTTTCTCATTTTCAGAAAATCATAAAACATTCACATTTTATTTTAAAAGGAAATTACTGTTGGCTGCAGATCGCAGATTAAGATCAGTACAAGACGTCATGGACGCGGGATTTTACAATTTGTCAATTTCCTCATTCCCGACTTTCTAGGATTTTGTCAAAAACAACAATTGTTCCATGGAAATAATTTTTTTTAATGTTTTTTTTTTCTTTTCTAAATCGAAAGACTCACGTATAATTGTGCTGCGGCATCCATGTAACCGTACTCGCTTCTCATCATTTCTCTCGCCATATCGATGAATGAAAGGTCCTCGACTTCTCTTCTGCGCATTCTTCCTAAAAGAAAGAAAACTTGGAATGTTGAGAACAATTTTATACCCCTACACACTGCGGCGAACGCAGTTAAAAAGTCTAAGCAGAGCAAATCGATAGAGTAGATCAAATTTCAGTTACTGTAGTTGAGAAAATTATACTTTTCCTATTTTTCCGTCCCAGATTCACAAATCTTAACGTAAAAATGTTTGAAGTAGGTAAAACTATCGTTGGGAACAGTCCGCAACGTTCATTATGTCAAGTGAAACATTTTTGAAAATGAAAGCGGAAGTCGACAAAGCGGTTTTATTGTCTTATGCCTTTGCCGAGGCGTGCGTTTACATAAATTTCCATGCCAATCTAAAATGTAGACACTAAAAACTAAATTTTTATATGAATTTTCAGTTATGCGTGAAACACCGAAAGGAAATAAAAATCCCTGGAAATGAAAAATCGACAAGGTCCAGGTAAATCCTGGCCAGTTCTGATGAATTCATGCCAATTTTGGCGATCCGTGTAAAATCGAGGAATCTCTAGTTTTTCCAGTTTAATCCTGGTAAATCCATACCAGAATAGGTAAAATCCTGTCCATTTCTGATTTTCTGATAAATTCAGGCTGCATTTGGTAAAATTTTGGTCATATCTAATAAATTTGGACTAGATTTGGTGAAATTTTGGCCATTTCTGGTAAATTCAGGCTATATTTGGTAAAATTCTGACCATTTCTGGTAAATTCTACTGGAAATTTTCACTAATGGTATCTACGGTCCACAACAGTTCTGGATGTCTGCAGTGACGAGCTTCTCCTTCTATCGCCTACAGTCCTCATAATTGCTATTCTGTCTTTGATTGCTAACCCTTGTTCTATTAACTGTTGGGAACCTTCCAAATTACGGTCAAATGCAATTTGTCAGACTACTGGTTGGAATTGATCTGAATACCCTGGTCGAACAACTAACACCAATTTTCTATCATTACTAACACTCATATTCAGTTCCTTTCCTCCGGTTATCTTACAAAGCTATCCAACGTACTTTTTGCAAGAAATTGCACAACTGTTCTGACCGGAGCAGCTTTTTTCAAAAGGTTCTCCTACGGTTCCCACGCCCGTTATTTGTGCTCACGGCGGCTATTGCTGGTCGTCATGGAGCTTATAAACTTTATTTTTTCTACGTGAATGAAGTTATTATATATTAAATTCAGGCTATATTTGGTAATTTTCATACCAAATTAGGTGAAATTCAAGCATATCCTAAAGATGGGTCAAATTTTTTGTCGGTATTTTCCAGAACTGACCGGAATCAACCAAGAATTCGCCAATTTTCTATTCCCTGATTTGGCGTTTCACCAAAAGCTCTCTAATTTCCTTTTTCGCGCACTTATACCCACTTTTAAATAAATTATCTCGAACGAAAACATACCACTCGACATTGCATTTCTTCCGTAGTTCGACGACGTTGACGGCCCGGGGATATTATTCCAGTTCATCCTGAAATCAGTTATATTTTTGACGACAATCTAGCAACTGGTGCATACACCATCATCCAGATTCCATAAGACAGAGTCCTAGAAAGACGTGAGTGAGGAATTTGACACATTGTAAAATCGCGCGTTCATGACGTCATGCATTAATCTCAATCTGCAATCTGCAGCCAACAGTGATTTCCTTTTATAATAAGCTTAGGTTAGGTTGGAAGAACAACTTTTGTGAAGAGCCAACTCTTGGAAACCCAAGTACACTGTGAAATTAACCATTTTATGATGTGTCAAATTCCTCACTCCCGTCTTTGTAGCACGGCGTATTATAAAAGAAAATTACTGTTGGCTGCAGATTGCAGAATGCAGATTAATACACGACGTCATGAACGCGGGTTTTTACAATGCGTCAAATTCCTCACTCCCGTCTTTCTAGGGCTTCGTCTGTTTGGGCGGTCAGTAATTTTAAGGAGTCGGTTTCAACGATAAGAATGCGTTCAAAATCGAAAAACCCGTTAACTTAACGACTACCAGTTTCGTTGTACCTGTAGAAATCTTAATTTAACGATTTACGGTAAATTTAAAACAAAAAATCAGTTAACCGAATTTTTACCAAACTTTTTGTTTTAACTTAACCGTTAATTGTTGAATAACGATTTCTACAGGTGCAACAAAACCGATAGTCATCAAGTCACCGATTTTCCGACATTTCAACGGATTTAACAGAAATTTTTCACTAAATTCGTTAAATTTAGTGATAGCCCTAGTTCGAGGACATATAAAAAAGTTCAATCAGACATCAAATGGTACCAAATCACCATTATTCAAGTGGAAAACGAAAAGAAAACAAATAATTATATATTTCAAAGTCATAATAGTTAAATCATTGGTCAGGATCACGAGAAACTTAAAACAGGGTCCGACGACTCTGAAAATCGAAAATTGACAAAATCCCGATAAATTCTGGCCATTTCTGGTGAAAATGGACAAAAAGTAGACCCACTTTGTCAATTTTCAATCCCCAGAAGGTTTTGTCTATTATTCAGCATTTTTTTCAATTTACATAAAATGTAAATTACTACTTGCTGCAGATTGCAGATCGAATATTAGACAAAATCTTCAGACTTCTCACAATATAACTGGACAGGCGCAAGGTTGCATGGAGAATAGTGCATGATCGCGTATCGTGAACGCACTGGAAACTCAATCAACCTTTTCCCTGCTAACAACCCTCACATGAGCGTCTACCGGGGTCTACAGAAATATGTCATGAACAAAACAATTCGATGCCTATACAAGGTCACAAAACAACATAATAATACCTGTCAGAGTCAGTTTGATATTAAAAACACGATAAAAATAATAAAATAAGACATGGAATTTTACTTCTTACCCCAGAAGCTAGCTGCCACCTCTGCCGTTACCTTCGTTCCGGCTGGGAATCTTGGTTTCAAAGGTGGTTCAGCGACCGTTGGCTTGGGTTCTTCTTTTTTGGAAGATCCTGTGATCTTCTCCAGGTACGCTTTAGCGTCTTTCTCTGTCCTGCAATGTTTTTGATACTTTTCTAAACTAACACTCTAGAAGAAAAATAATATAGAGTTAATTGAGTGGCACCAAAAATAAAATCTGAATTTTTTCCGGAATTAACTCTGAATCTTGATGCCTTGTCAACTTTCTGCTAATATAAAATTGAACGATCACAGAGGTCATAAAAAGAGAAAAGCAACAAAATCTGGTTCTAGTAACATTTGAAAATCATCTCCGGGGTTATAGTATTTCGGTATCCTACTTTCAGATGTTCGCAAAATAAAAGTTAATTCAGAGTTAATTTTTTGGTGCCACTCAATTAACTCTATATTGAATTTTATTTTCTTAACTAAAAAAACTTTACGAGTAACGCTGAGGAATTGTTTAAGCATCAAAACTTGGGTAAATCGTGTCGCGCAGCAGCGCGCGGTTGGATTGAATCGATAACTTGATGCGCATTTACGCTCCAACGGAACCTATCAAACGACGTTTAGAACATTTCGATTTGTTGCTTATAAGCTGAAAAAAAAGGTTTTCCTCATTGAAATATTTTTTAATTTTTTTTCGTTTTTCTAATATAAAATAGAGGTAAATTGGACAGTAAGCTCATAATGTTGTGCTGTTAAACTTAATTTTCCAATCAATGAGAAAATCAATATCAATCATTATTGATCGACGACAAAAATCGTAGAAAGAACAACAGACTTACGGTGTCTGCAGACATTACTCCTTTTGTCGTCATAACTTCTCAAAAGACAAAATCTCACTTTTCACATTTGGCAATAATTTCCTCGTAAGTTATGGACTCGTCGTACTTGACGTTCAGTTCCTTCTCCCAGAACATGCACGTTCCGAGGGCCATTTGAAGCATCAAATCGGCTGAAAGTGGTATTTTTGAACGATTTTCGTGAATTTGAAATATTTCTCTTTTCAAAAGATTCTTTTCGATCTACCATAATTTTTCTAATGTGAGAAAAACGTTGGGAGACCCTATTTCAAACATCGAATAGTAACCACATAAAAAATAATTTCTTGATTTTCAATTTTTTGAATCGATCAAAATCGGCTAAACTCTTATCATCACACAACGGAGGTAACCTATTTCTTTCTTTTCCCTATAGCGATTGAACCTCAAGACCTTTCCTTATCATCAAAAAACTACCGTAACCACTTCACTTGAAACATTTTAAAAGGTATTTTCTCGTCAAACTACAGGGTGACCACTATTTACCCGGAATGAAGTTTCATGTCACATAGTGAAGTGTTGGTGTTTATATGGTGGACCATATATTCAAATTTTCATTTATTATACCATTTTTACCTGTTCCACCAATTTAGAGATCTATCGGTTTTGGTAGAGATAAATGGTGCCACTAAGTTCACAACACTCTTGTGTTCACAGGCGGAAGTCCGCTTATGTGACTTCAGAAAACATATCAGAATTCCAAGAACAGCCGTCTGCAATTCTATTTTTAGTTTTAAAACGTTTGAAAAATGTTTCAATAGACTTGGGGAACAATGGCTACCAACAGACATCGTTCCAGAGCGGACCAGAGCTGTGAAACAGAAGATTAGGTGAAATTCACATCGAATCACCAGAAAGATGGTAATCGGTATGAAAATCAATCAGGCTTTAATGAAAGCACACTTAAACACAAGCTGAAACTTGACAATATCTGTGTAAAAAAACCAGTTATTGTTTTGAAGGCTATAACCAAGCAACGACTCGAAATATCGAGAACGCTCTTCCGGCGCACGCGCCTTGTGGACACTTGGTAACAGTGTTCTCTGATGAGCAGCTGTTGACGTTTCAGGCTGAATTTGATTCCCAAAACCTAGGAGTTGTTTTCCAGACTTCTGAAGGAGCTTATAACAAAAAAAGAACTGCCCACCTAGCTTCTCAACCCGCTACTGTGATATTTTTAGAACAGTGCGTGCCGATGTCCAGGCACCACTGTTTTTTGTCGATAATGGTGTCAAAATCAACAAAGTAGTCCATATTTTAGAGATTTTCTAGTAGATACTCATTTTGTGAGTCCAAAATTAACTTGGCCGGCAACTTCGGGGGTTCCAGCAAGACTGTGCGTTAGAACGCAGAGCCGAGGCGTAGTAACCGTGGTGCAAAACCCACTTGCCTGCGATCATCCCTATGATCAAGGAACACTGCCGTCGCCAGACCTGTATCCGTTGAACTATTCTTTTTGAAGATCCTTGTAGAACAAGGTCTAGACTATACACCATCCGAGTATCGAAGCCCTAACTAAGATTCTGACCGAAAAATCGGACGATTTATCCCAAGACTACATGCGTGCGACCATCGACGCCTACCCGAGAAGACTTCGTGCTGTCATCGGCGAGAAAAGCGGGCGTATGGTACAGGACTAACTGATAACTGTTGTTACACTCATGGAAAAACTATTTGTTGAGTTACACGGAGTTCTGACTCCTACTTTTTGATATACACCAATTTGAACTATTCCGGGTAAATAGTGGTCACCCTGTACAGTGATCAACTTGAAAAAATGTTTTCTTCGATTCATTCCTATTCCATTCTTCTCATCATCGATCAAACTTCAAAATCTTCCCTTTTCATCGGAAACCATTTCATGAAACACTTGTCCTGTTTTTCTCATCTTAACAAGCGGATTTGTCTCGCTCATTGCTGTTGAAAAGTTGCAAATCGTGTTACTTTCCTTCGTAACTAGCTTTTTATCATGAATTTTGAAAAAACGTCAGAGAAACAAGTTTTTAAACTACGGTAACTGTAATTTGATCTACAGCGGTGCAGGATTTACGAAAGGGGCGGGGTTTTGTGCTCTCTGCTTATTGGTCGCCTCCCCTCGCTGCTTGGTCCGACACTTTTCTACTGTGCTTAGCGCGGTGTGTTTCACACATTCCTTTTTCCGTACTTTTCTCAACAACTAACCTAATATTTCCAATTTTTTCGATAAAACTTCAAAATCTCACATATTTCTTCTTCCAGGTCAAAATCATCCTCTTCTTCTTCCTCCGACTCGTCTGTTGCATAATCGTCCACCAACGACTCTACCAATTTCTCTGGTGAGAACACAGTCGGAGTGTGCTTGACGATTTCCAAAGCCTGCTTCTGCGGTGTTTCGTTTGGTGTCTTGAGTAGTTGTTCTTTCACCAATTTCGGTGGTGTCAGATTTTCCTTATCAGACTTTGCCGATGGCGAGGTGTGTTCCCAACAATTCTGGAAGTTTTTTTTGATTCCAATATTTTATTTAGTTAAAACGGTTGACCTCAACGTTCCAAGGAGAAAAATCGATATAGGCCATGAACATATTCTCACTGAACCGTTTCTCTTACGGATTATTCAGAATCGATCACTATTTATGAGAACTATTCATTTATTACTCAGAGGAGGCAACTCAGATTTGATCCAGAAAAAACCAGATTGGATCCAGAGTTGCATCTCCAATCGGGATGAAATATACTTCAATGTACTCGTTTCAACCGAGTATTAACCATGGTATCTCCTTTTGGCGAAAAAATAATTTTCCGAGACAATATAGCCATTTGAAGGATTTTGTCAGATTGGATCCAGAACGGTCATATTGGATTCAAATTAGATCCAATTTGCATTTCTGATTCTGTGAAAAAAGGTCCCGATAAGTCGCTTTTTTGTTCTAAAAACACCATAACTATTTGTTCCATAATAATTCAGCTCATGAATCATCTGTTAACTCATGTTTCGAATGCATCAAGATCATTTAGATGACATTTAAAAACTCTGATTGGATCCAGAAAAAAATCAGATTTGATCCAGAAAAAAATCAGATTGGATCCAGAACGGTCATATTGGATTCAAATTAGGTCCAATTTGCATTTCTGATTCTGTAAAAAAGGTCCCGATAAGTCGCTTTTTTTCTTCTAGAACCATTGTTCGAATTTATAAGTTTTTTCTCAGTGTGTTTGTGGTATTTCAGGCATTCCGCTGAGTTTCTCTTGCTTATCACTCCACCTCCTAGTCATAACACTGAACCTGATTTTTTTTTCAAAAAAAATGACTTGGTAACTTCGACATAACATAGTGATCGAAAAACAATTTGAGATTGAAAACGATCAGATTTCGAAAGCGTAGTGAGTGCTGGGTCTCACATTATCAATCTCTAAAGTTTTGGGTGGACCGACATTGACCCGTAAATGGGCGACAGTAGGATCTGGCAACAGATGAACTACAAATAGACTAACATGCGACTGAGCGACAAATGGATTGAAAATGGGCTAGCACGAGACTGGACGACAGGTTGACTGTAGATGTAACAACGAAGAGAAAATTAATTGGATTTGTAGAACGCAGTTAATAAAATAAGTTTGTCATGCGCGTGTCAAGTGGAACATCGCATTTTCTATTTTTTTTTTCACATTTTCTGATTGTTTTCGTTGCGTTTTGTTTTGTATCATGTAAGTCCTATCTTATTGTTTTACAAACTAAAATGAGTTGATGACTTGTTCTCAAAATTTACAAAAAGCTAATGATAACAACTTCGAATACTTTCTGTTTTTCTCGTCTCACACCTTTCTTCTCGTATTCACCTGAAAACTTAAGACTCGCCCCCCCTTAAGACCACGACCCCTTGGTTCTTCTCAAAAACTGTTCTCTCAACCTAGCCTAAGCTTATTATAAAAGGAAATCACTTTTGGTTGCAGATTGCAAATTGAGAAAAATTCATGATACAGGCGTGAGGGTCGGCAGATTATGGCGTCTCCCACGGATTTGAAATCTTATTGAGAGCTTTATGAAAATAATTCTCTCTCAGATAAATGTATGCAATGTGTGAAAACAAGAGTATAAGTTTTTATATCCCGTTTTCAAGATTTGTAGATTGAAATCGACTAAAACACGGGAATTCGACATCTTTAAAAGACTCAATAGCTTCTATCCTTCACTATCACGATTTTTCCTGTTTAGAAATCGACTTACAGATTAGCATGTATTGAAGTTTGGACAAGAAAGATCATGTAAGCTGTGAATTTCGATGAATGTAAGTTTTTCAGTTGTTTTTAATTTAGCAGCAAGACAATTAATTTTGTGATGAATAAAATTGACGAAAAAACGTTACAGAAGACCAGAACCATCCCACATGACAAATGGCGACTGCGCTGCTACTTGATCACGAGGTAAATTTTATGCAAGTTTGTATTCTCAATCTCTAGTCGACTAACGTACTTTGCAAAAATAACGTCATGATGCATTTTTCTAATTTTGTCATCTTACATGAGATATATACCAAAATCCGGGAATCTGTTAGATCTGTGGTCGCGTAGGTTTTCAAATATGTTGAAGAAAGTGAAATCGCTCTTGAAAGTTACGACCGAGTTATGGTTTTTTTGCTGATAAGTGAAACGAATGAATCTATTTCACAAAGACCGAATGAGAGAAAGAAGAGTTAAATTGACCATAAGTGAGTTTTATAAAAAAAAACTTCACGACACACACTACATAGCTAGCAAAAAAACTTATTACAAGAAGTTGGGAACCGATCCGAATAAAAAGAAAATCAGCAGACCTTTGCTTACACTACTCGGCCATCGGAGACATGGTTCCAGCCATATGTAGCCCGATTTTCCGTATCATAACATGATAATTCAAATTTTTTAACATTAAAATTTCATAAATTAGTCGGTAGAGCAGTTTAATTGTCTTTACTATATTTAAAAACCTAGGGGAGCTCTAAGACCTCAGAGCTTCTCCGGAAACAATTTATTCGTTCCGATTCACTTAAAATGTAATATTCAGGACCGTCAAATGGAGTGCGTCGATCTAGATGACACCTGTCCTGGGAGCTGTAGATGGAAGGGGTACATCAATCGATCATTGGAAGAGTCCTCATTGATCATGGAAGAAGAAATTACAACTAATTATTTTTGAGAATCAAATGAATGAATATAACATGAAAGTGTGTTTATGGATGGAATATTGGATCGAATGTTGATTCAAAGTGTATAGATTTGACAAGGAGTGCTGAAATTGGATCCAGAAAAAAATCTGATTTGATCCAAAAAAAATCAGATTTGATCCAGAAAAAGTCAGATTTGATCCAACCACAGTTTTTCTAGATTAAACTGGATTTTTTCTGGATCAAATCTGAGTTTCCTCCTCTGAGTAGAAAGCTAGCTCTCAATCAGTTTCATGTTATAGGCTCTGCAATATAATGTGCAAAAGTGCCCAGAGAGAGAGAATACGAACCCGTAACGAGCGGGTGAACGTTCTCTGCTTTAACCACTCGGTCACCGCTGCACGAAAATTTGTGGCGACCGTTAGCGTGAGTACTCATGGCTGCGGGGGTCAACGTGTGTTCTTGCATTAGTTTTAGTCATACTTGCATTAGTTATGCTCCTTCCCGGATTGGAAAGAGAGAAGGAAAGAGAGAGAAAGAGAGAGAGATAGAAGAGGCGAGAGAGAGACAGAGAGAGAGAGAGAGAGAGAGAGAGAGAAAAAAGAGAGCGAAATCTGCATTTTTGTATTGAAAAATGGAAGAAGGGTCTCTGAGCGTAGCGAGGACTTTCTGCTTGTTATGAGTAAACAAATCCCGTGGCATAGTTCTGTTTTACGTGATTCTGAGCAACTGTTCAAAAGTCACAGTAGTCGAATGTTCGACTTCGAGAGACTGTAACATGATTTCCAGCAAAATTCCAGGGTCAAGAGCAAGTCTAATATCATCTCAATTCATTTAGACTTATCATTTTCAAACAAGCATAGAAAAATCATTTTTGACTCGAAAAACAGGAAATTTCGTCGGTTTTTTTGTTAATTTTTTCCTTGGTTGAATTATGCCGGATAGCGCACACCTCGGCAAAGGCATAAGACAATAAAACCGCTTTGCAACCGCTTTGCCGACCTCCGCCTTCATTTTCAAAAATGTTTCACTTGACATAATGAACGTTGCGGACTATTGTCAACGATAGTTTTACCTACTTCAAACGTTTTTTCGTTACGATTTGTGAATCTGGGACGAAAAAAGTAGGGAAAGTAAAATTTTTTGAACTACAGTAACTGAAATTTGATCTACTCTATCGCATTTCTTTGCTTACACTTTTCAACTGCGTTTGCCGCATTGTGTAGCGGTCATATCTTTTCGTTCGGTAATGTATACTACTCCTAATAATATTTTCACTGTACAAAAAACCAAGCCTCACCTTGCCGTCTCCCGCGCCAGTCAGAGCCGACGTCGCCGCTCGTTCATTCTCCTTCAGTGCAAGATCCAACTCGTCTTCTTCATCTTCCTCATCAACATCTTCGTCTTCTTCGACGATGACGTCATACTCATATGGTTCATTTTGGACTTCCTGCAAGAGTGTAATGGTTTCGATTCAGGGAGAAAGAGAGAGAGACGATCTATACACATGATTTATTATCATGACCTGTGGCAGCGTTTTTCGTTCGAATGTTCTTCGGGCTGCCCAACAGTAGCCAAATTGAAAGTCGATAATTTCATATTCGTCTCTGAGAAAATTCTCAACCGACTCAGAAAACTACAGTCTGTCAAAAAAAAAAATGGTCGAGTTGTCTAAAACATTCATAATTTCAAAAAAAAACTCTTTATGATATTCATTTTTAGGTAGGTTAGACTACTAATCACACATATCTAGCAAAAAGTCTGACCGATTTCAAACGCGCGCCAGTCGCATTTTTGTAAAATGAGTACGGTAGGAGTCGGCACTCTCACAACGAACAGTTAGATCTTTGTGGATTTAAATTATTGTTCTTACTTTCAGTCCATTGAAATTAAAGGCGCATTACTTAATCGTTCTTGAATTTCAAAGCGAAACTGCTACGGTAACTAAGTAACCGATTTACGGAGGTCAGACTTTTTTACAGGTAGAGGAAGATATGTGAATCATAGAGTTCGTTTTCACGAAAAATCGTTTGGCCTCGGCTAGTCATTAACAGTTACACACCGCGGCAAACGCAGTTGAAAAGTGTAAGCAAAGAAAAGCGATAGAGTAGATCAAATTTCAGTTACTGTAGTTCAAAAATTTTACTTTTCCTAATTTTTTTCATCCCAGATTCAAAAATCGTAACGGAAAAACGTTCGAAGTAGGTGAAACTATTGTTGGGAACAGTCTGCAACGTTCATTATGTCAAGTAAACATTCATTAAAGGAAAAAAAACACTTTCGAAAATGAAAGCGGAGGCCCGCAAAGCGGTTGCGAAGCGGTTTTTTTGTCTTTTTCCGTTGCCTAGGTGTGAGTTATTTGACTTTCAAAAATCAATTGTTACTTTTAAAGTTGTAGTTACAAATTTTAGAGAGAAAAGTGAAAATTTTGTAAGAAATTTTTAAATCTTCATCATTATCATAAAACTCTGAACCAAATGATTCAGCCACTGAAAAAATAGTTGATGACACTTGAAATGATTCAAAAATTGAATTCATTGTACCGTTACCTACTTTAACTACGCTAACTCAAGGCGAACTGATGATTGGCGAAAAAACCGAACGTCTCATGTACTCTACAAAGTGTAACATTTCTGGGTCAGTGTCGTGAAAACCTGTTACAGGGTACTTTTTCGAGTTTCCACCGTGTAAGTGAGGACCATACGACCACCAATGGTAAATGAACAAGAAAATCAATAAGTACTTTTAGCAGTACTGTAAATGAGAAACTCTAAACCTAAATGATAAGAGAATCGTTACAACTCTACTCAACTCCAATTCTATCATTACTAACACTCATATTCGGTTCCTTTCCTCCGGTTATCTTACAAACTTATCCAACCTACTTTTTGCAAAAATTGCACAACTGTTCTGACCGGAGCAGCTTTTTTAAAAGGTTCTCCTACGGTTCCCACGCCCATTATTTGTGCTCATGGCGGCTATTGCTGGTCGTCATGAAGCTTATAAACTTTATTTTTTTCTACATGAATAAAGTTATTATCATATTATTAATTGACAAATCTGATCTTGCCGGGTGCAATTTTGGAATCCTTTCTACCATGCGACGTATCTTGCTGGTTCAGAAGAGGGGATGTAGTGGCCAACACGCCACTTTATAATCTAGAACAGTATTATAATAATGAAGTGACGTGACGTGAAGGTGACAGGTCAAAGTGCCGCCTGAATATAATCAGTCCTCGACTCCCCGCAACTCCGGGCCCGCTACAACACAAGACATCTCCAATACAAGACGTCACTGATAATTAAATAATAAATACTTTCACTCTCCTGAACTTACCACACCACTAGTCCCTAAAAATAGGCGACTACAAGTGGTGCATCGACCAAACAAGAAAGGCGACAAGCATTCTACCACCACCGATAGCAAGACAAGAACGTAAGACCTCATACGGCAGTACAAGAAGACTACAGAAGAATATGGAGGAAGCAGGAGAAAAATACGGACAATTCGACAAAGAGCGTTGGTTCCTAGACAGGATATCGATAAACTACTTCAGAGTGAAAGCAGCGGAACAGAAGTATTTTGAAGAAAGAAATGTGAGCTCGTTGGTCTACGCCAGAGCTTGTATCGAATCATTTGAAGACACCATGGACTCGTTTTTCATGCAGATCCAGAAGCGGGAAACAATGAAGGAATTAAAGAAGATGTATTCAGAAGTTAGCAAATGGGAAGTGAAGATCAATCTGGCAACAAAGGACCCATCGAAAAGTCAAGAACAGTTAGAAATCGAAGCAGCAAAGACTATAGAAAGAAGAGAGAAGGAAAACAGAGACTACTTGATTCAGGAAGCATCACCAACAACAACGGAAACACCGATCATGGAAGAAACGAACAACACAGACAACACGGACATCAAGAACAACGCGGACAACATGGACAACGCAGACAACATGGACAACGCGGACAGCAAGAACAACGAGACAAGATTCAAAATGTGGCAAAGAATCAGTCGTAATTGTAAAAGCACTGGCGGTAAGCATCCAAAACTACCAACAGTAAAATTGAAGATGAAAACATGGAAGGATGACGGACTAGCAACAAGAAAGGAAACGACCAGAACACAGTATGAGAACAACAGGAAAAGCAGACGTAAGAATCACTACGACTTAGAAGAAACCGACCACAACCATTTCAAAAAGTTCAAAGTAGAGGATGATCTTGCCGGGTGCAATTTTGGAATCCTTTCTACCATGCGACGTATCTTGCTGGTTCAGAAGAGGGGATGTAGTGGCCAACACGCCACTTTATAATCTAGAACAGTATTATAATAATGAAGTGACGTGACGTGAAGGTGACAGGTCAAAGTGCCGCCTGAATATAATCAGTCCTCGACTCCCCGCAACTCCGGGCCCGCTACAACACAAGACATCTCCAATACAAGACGTCACTGATAATTAAATAATAAATACTTTCACTCTCCTGAACTTACCACACCACTAGTAAAACGATGGATGTCAATGATAGATGGTCGCTTGGTCTTTCCCTTGCTTGTTACACCTCAAACTTGGGTAATTAAACCTTTATTCAGAGGAAATAATGAGAAAATGATAATACAATGATTATACATAAGCAATGAAACATAATTATCAGAGCGAAGAGTATTTTGAAGAGAAATGGAAAAAAGATGATAAATAAAAGGTTTGCGTCGTCAAGTAATGCGCGCGAAGTGTGTTTGCACTACGCACGCACTTGCCGACGCCAGCCTCTTTTATTTCCCTTCGCTCTGTGCGAACACTGGGGCCTTCACAAATGGGGATCACGACATGTTGTCGTGAGATTGGTGGCGTCTGACACTGATGAGTGTAGCGTGTTGTAGAAATGACCGAATGGTCTGTAGACTGTTGGAAACGTCGTTGCCATCTCGCTGTCGCTCGGTTGTTGAAAGTGTCGTTCTTCATGGAGCGTCTCAGATACCTTAGAGACTTGACCAACTCCCATTCTTCTTGAACTGACTTTCATTTTCTGACTCCCTTGGCTTTGTGCTTGTCACCTCCTCTTGATCCTTGAGGGTACCTTATGAACTTGCACGTGCTAGAATTACCAACTTTCTCAGTTCCTTCGTTGGGTTTCGCTCTTTCTAGTACACCATAGCCTTGGTCTTGGTGGTGGATGGAGTTGACATCGAGGTTTACTGTAGACAACTACCTTTCGTCGATCATTTCTTCTCTAGTCACTGGTCGCTTCTTCATCTTGTCTCTGACAACCCTGGGCCCCTCAGGCTGGCTCCTGCGATGGACAATGTTGTTGTAGGTCTACTGAATTGTGTAGACTGTTTGGGCTTTTCCTTCATTTTTGGAGATGAATCTATTAGGTTTTTTTTGGCGTTCTCGCTCTTTTATATTTTTGCTTTTTTTTTGGCGTTCTCGCTCTTTTATATTTTGGCTTTTTTTTGACGTTTTTCGTTTTTTTGCAAAGTTTTACTAATTATAAAAGTTAACATGAATAACACAAATTGAATACCAAGTGGGACGGGGGAGGGGGGGGGGAAACATACGTATGTATTTTGGGGGGGGGGGTGTTATGGTACGGTAAACTTTCTTTCTTCTTAACGGGCTAACGATGTGTTGAGGTTCCTTGCCCGAGATCTACAAGAGGTTCTTCGACGTATGGATCGGGTTGATTGAAGAGTCTCTCCAGTGCCTCGATAGGTGTGACGTGCGTTGAACTGTAGTTTCGAGAGTATGGAACTCGAGATGGAGATTCTTGTCTGAATTGGCTGTCCCTTGATCTGGATCTCGACTCTTTCTTTCTCACATGGACGGTGTTTTGGAAACCGACATGTGGGCTTTCCTCCGCTTGGACGATCGTGGTTGATCGTCGATTGCTTCCTTCCTTTTTCTTCTGACAGATACCCGAGCGGTACTTTGGTTCAAGAGGTCTCGGGCAAATTTCCTCGTTGCGGTTAGTTTCTTGACAGTATAGGCGTCTGTCAGTGCTTTCTTCAGAGATATCCTTGTCTGGTGCCGATTTGACATGCACGAAGTTG
The DNA here is from genome assembly GCA_963978915.1 of Caenorhabditis parvicauda. NCBI lineage: Eukaryota > Metazoa > Nematoda > Chromadorea > Rhabditida > Rhabditidae > Caenorhabditis > Caenorhabditis parvicauda. The sequence goes on along the minus strand of OZ022254.1, from coordinate 14,067,887 downwards.
AATGTGGGTGTCGCTTCTTCGGAGTTTTTTTTCCTGCGACAAATACTTGAGTGGTGACTTCTTCGAGTGTGACAATGTTTACATGGATTTGCGTCTATGCATTGCCGTGATCCATGAGACGGGTCGAGATAGATGAAGCAAAGATGATCGCCCCTCAGCTTCTCCTTCCTCTCTTCGGAGTCTGTGATAATCGGACAATCATCTGGTTGGTGTGTTGTACTTTGGCAGAAGGTGCACCCTTTTCTGCCGTTTGCTGTTGTTTCCATACGACCTGAGGTGGTGACCCGACTTTCTTGACGGTTATTCTCTCGTCGTGATCGGTAGGCTTGTTCCTTTTCTGCGGTTTCTAGACATTCGTTCAAAATCTCTTCTTCATACTCGATCTCTTCGATAGTCAGTGCGATGAATTGAAGCATTTCTTCCATTGACCATGGTGCGTGTCGTCGTTGAGCTTCCTCCCGAGCCGTTCTTCGAATTGTGGTTGGCTGGAATTTACTCAGTACTTCTCGTTTGTACTCTTTCTTGTTCGTGTCGACCCCTTCTTGTTCCAACAGGTAGACCAGGTTCCGTGTCTGCTGCAGAAGGGTGATCTCCGCACGAGAGTGATTGGCTTCTCTTCGTAGTCCTCGTAGGTTCTTCTCGAGCCGTCGGGTCTTGTTGTCCTTTTTGTTCCCGTAGTTGGCTACCAGTTGTGTTTTGAGGTACTCGTATTGGGATCCGTCGCATCCCAAGTTCGCGAATCTCTTCCTGGCATCTCCGACGAGTCTCGACTGGAGTACGGCGATTTTCACATCGTCCGTGGTTGTTGGGTCTGAATCGACCACTTCTCTGAACAGCTTCCAGAAGTGTTCAAAGTCGCTGTCCTCGCCTCCGTTGAACTTCGGTAGTTCGACTTCCGGTTCTCGGATGTATCGAGGTCTGCGAAGTTCGTACGTCGTTCTTGTCTCGGTGCGGTCGTCCCTTACATCCCTAATTTCTTTGACTACGGTGACGATTTGTTCGATTTGGTTGCTAGTGCAGTACTCTTCTGCTGCCTCGCGAAGTTCCGTCAGCATTGACATTTTTGTCACAGCCGTGTCGATTCTAGCATTGACGTCATCAATTTCTCGTCTTTCTTCTTCGTCTTTTAGGTGGTGGCGAACACCCAACAGTGCGTTGTCCAGTCTCGACACTTGTTTTCGTGTGTCTTCCTCTCTGGCATCGCACAACCGTACTACTGTGTCCCAGTACTCGGCAGGTCGGCTCTTTCTGTCGTTTGTTTTTCGGTATTTCTCCTCGTTGTTGACTTCCTTGAGCCACCTGCTGATGAACTGCTGTAGCTGATTGACTTCTCTGGTCAGTGTTCTTTTGGCGTACACCAGCTGGTTTTTGAGACGGGGACCTTCTGAACTCTCACACTCCACGTCTGGGTTGTCTCGAGAGTCAGACTTGATTGTTTCCATTGTCGAGCTGCCAACTGTGGTGTGTTGTGCTCGAGTAAAATGAAACTGAGAATGGTCGAACTTGCAACAATGATTTGTTGGGTTCTTATAAATACAATTGGAGTTTTGAGCTGACAAGAATGTTGTGCTCTAGTGACTTGAATTGAGTCTGGGTCGAACTTGCAACACTGATATGTTGGGTTCTGATAAATACACTTGGAGTTTTGAGCTGACAAGAATGTTGTGCTCTAGTGACTTGAATTGAGTCTGGGTCGAACTTGCAACAATGATTTGTTGAGTTCTGATAAGTGGGAATGGAGTATTGAGTGAGGTGTTGGTGCACCTCCTACTGGTTTTCTGTCGAAGTCTCCACTGTGTGTGGAAACAACACCGTAAATGATTTGACGATGTTGCGTGGAGACGCCGACTCTTTTTGTCTACTGAGAAACTTGGGTGAAAAACGATAGAAATTAGAGCTTGATTGCTCTTGGTTTTGGTTTCGTAAAAATTTGTTTTGTCAAAAAGAGAAACTTTGATCTTGTACTTTCAAAGCTCACTTTTCTGTGTCTTGCTGCCACGCGGGTCTTCTGATGCCTTGATCCAATCCTTGATGCACCATAAAACGATGGATGTCAATGATAGATGGTCGCTTGGTCTTTCCCTTGCTTGTTACACCTCAAACTTGGGTAATTAAACCTTTATTCAGAGGAAATAATGAGAAAATGATAATACAATGATTATACATAAGCAATGAAACATAATTATCAGAGCGAAGAGTATTTTGAAGAGAAATGGAAAAAAGATGATAAATAAAAGGTTTGCGTCGTCAAGTAATGCGCGCGAAGTGTGTTTGCACTACGCACGCACTTGCCGACGCCAGCCTCTTTTATTTCCCTTCGCTCTGTGCGAACAACTAGTCCCTAAAAATAGGCGACTACAAATCCTCCGCCCACTTTGCCCCGCCCCCTTTTTCGTGAGGCAAATTTTTGGGTGAAGCTTTTTGGTTTTGGTTGTGGGAGGGGGAGGGGTTGTGCAAAAGTGCCCAGAGACAGAATACGAACCCGCGAGGCGCACGTGAAAGTTCTCTACTTTAACCAATCGGCCACCGCTGCACGAAATTTTGTAACGACCTTTCGCGTGAGTACTCATGGCTGCGGGGGTCTGCGCGTCGTAGTGCATTGGTTCTAGCAACACTAGCATTAGTTATGGTCACTTTCGGATTGGGAATAAAAGAAAGAAAGAGAGAGAGACAGACAGAGAAAGAAAAGATACAGAGAGAAACTACTTCTTTTCATAATTAAAAAGTCTAAATGTGTGATTTTGTAATGAAAAAGGAAAAAAGGGGCTCTGAGCGTAGCGAGGACTACCTGCTTGTTCTTATTAAAAAATTATTCTCTGACATTCATCTTTTACGGAAAAAAAAGCATAACAGTCCTAACCGGAGCAGCTTCTCAAAAGATCTCTTAACCACATTCATATTTGTGGTCGTGTTTTTCTTGTCGTTCACGAAACTTATGAACCTTATCATTGAATAAAGTAATTATAGCAATTTTTCCAATTTTTGTCGAAAAACATCAAAAATCTAGTACAAATTTTGTACTGCGCCCTTTTTTTTGAAAATTCGCTTCAATGCAAAAATTGATCGCCGTTTCGTCCAATACTGTAACTTGGAGAGACTATACGCGATATAGTTGAAACTAAGAAAAAACCTCAACCAAATCATCGAACGTTGGCGGTCCTCCATTGACAATGTTGCTGATGTTGAACGATGTTTCCAGCGACTCCTCGTCTTCTTCCTTCGTTGGCGTCATGATGACCGACGAGGTCGCTTTGAAGATCTGCTTCGTCGGTGACTTGTGCATCGCAGAGGTCGTTGATGCCGGCAGCATGGACGTTCGGTTGTGTTTCAGTGGGGAGAAGAAGTCCGACTGCAAAAAAGAATTTCACCCACTGCATTTCAGTAATAAGTGGATAAAGCCGCTCTCCGACAGCTTTGCAAGACCTCCGCGAAGCGCACATCATTCTATTTCAGATTTTTTGCTAATTTTTTACTACAGTAACTGAAATTTGATCTATTCTCCCGATCGCCCACCCCTTGCTTTGCTTCTGCAACTGCGTCAACTAATTAAGTTTCAATTTTCGACTTCTTAAAAGTAAAGAAAACTGACTTTAAGACAGCATGCACTACCAATCAATAGAGTTTCAATCGAACGTTAGTTTTCAATGTTCCTCGTTTATACACAATTTATTGATTCAACGTAGTCTCATGAATGATTTTTTTTATGTAGAAAGTAAAAAAAAAACCTCTCTCAGAAGAGATTCATTCGATGGTGCCGTCTGGAACGTCTCGTCGAACTTGTCGGCGCTGTTGTTTAAAATTTCGTTTAGACCCTCTCTGAAAATATTTTTTCCTTCTCTCTCTCTCTTTCTCTTCTCTCCCCATTCTCTCTCTCTCTCTCTCTCTCTCTCTCTCTCTCTCTCTCTCTATCTCTCTCCCCCTTCTCCCTCTCTTTCAAAGTAGAAGTTTTGAAGATATTTAGCCAAAAAAGTTGAAGTTCTGAAGAAATTTAGCCAGAAAAGTAACTTTACTATCGTTCTCTCTCTCTCTCTCTCTCCCTCTCTTTCTCTCTCTCTCTATCTCTCTCTCTCTCTCTCTCTCTCTCTCTCTCTCTCTCTCTCTCTCTCTCTCCATCTCTCTCTTTTCATCTCTCTCTCTCCCTCCCCTCTCTCTCTCTCTCCTCAACTCTCTTATAACTCACTCGCTATTGATCATGGCTTCAATATGATCTGCTTCGACGACGTCCACAAACTCATAGTCACAAGGTAGTGGGAATATTCTTGGATCAACTACTGACCGGGCTCCGGACGCTGGTTGGCACGCTGTTTGGTATGATGGTCTGCAAAACGACAGCGTGTTCATTAGAAACTTCTGTTACGTTTTTCGTCAATGTAAACTTTCGAAGAGCTCTACAAGTCTAAATAGGGCTGTATAATTTTCAAAGAAAAAGTGAGAGAGATAGATAATTCTATGAAAATTTTTAATTTTTCTCATAGATAATTCTAAGAAAAATGTTTTTTTTAAGTCGAGAAAATACGTGAAATCAACTTATTTAAAAGTGGTATAATATCACTATTGCTTCAATTTTTTACAGAAACAGTTTCTCAAGTTATCAACTCTTTTTAAAAATCTGAAAAAGTCATAAAGTCCAAAACCGACCCATTTTGTCAAACGTCGGTTGGATTTTTTCTTCCGAAGAAAAATTTCTACTATTTTTGAAACTTCTCCAACAGAAGCTCTTTTTCAAAGTTCACAATTCGAACAGTCTCAAATGGCGTTTCACATCTCCTCGGATAAATCAAGGAATCATCTCTGGACTCTTGTCCAAAATCTCCATAATGTGTCTTGAAAGCCACAAATCAACAAATCCATACCCATAAGCCAGCAACGAGTTGATCTTCGCTTTGTACTTCGTCGAAATTTCCCGAATCGACTCCGCCGTTGAGCTGTCCATGCTGGCTGTTACCAAGAGGAGGCTCTTCCAGACATCGTACAGAATTCTTACGTCTTCACTTTCTCCTTTCATCAGTCTCACCGCGTCAATAGTTCTGGATGCACGGAGTCGGTGCGACACTGAGCTTCCACTGAAAATTAATCAATTTTTATTTTTATTTAAAAATGTAATGCTCTAAAAACGAAATACTGTTGATATGGAGTTCATAGGCTGTTAATGGCAAGATCATGTGCTTTTGACAAATTTTTATGAAGTTCATGCGCTATTGATAGACGTTCCATGAAGTTCATAGACTGTAGATATGTATCTATGACCTACGACGTAAATGCGCTGTTGATATCAACCGCCTATGAAGTGATTTTCCGTTTCTAGAGAATTATACTGTTGAAAGGTATTTTTTAAATATTTTCTTGAACTCGACTTTTATGATACCTTATTTTCACATATTTTGAACTCTTCAATTTTTCATCCCTGGCCTTTTGGTTAACGCATTTGTCTAGGATTTGAGGCTCAGGTTCGACTCAGCGACCCCATAGATTTTTTTTGCTTTTTTAAAGATTAACCCTTATTACTTCAGTTAAAAACAATTTTATTTCCTATTCCCTACTTTCGACTTCTGTTAAAAAAATACTATCCAACAAGCCTTAAAGTTTCATAACATTTTAATAAAACCAACAATCGTTGGATTCTCAATATTCTTAAACCGATCAATTGATTTTTCCCTTTTATCGGATCCGTAAATCAAAAACTTTAAATTGAAAAAAGTTGTCATGGAAAAAAATGTGCCTGTATAAAAACTAAATCGCGTTTTCACTCCCGTCTTCAGTTCTCTGTACACTTTCTAACAAAAAACTCACTTTTGCGCAATGTGATATAGTGCTTCCCAGCACTGGAGCTGTTGCTTGGTAACCGTCAGCTGCTCGACGATCGTTGGTCGTGATGCCTTGGTTAAGCCAGTCGCCGATGTGGAGTGTGCGTAGGTTGCCAGAGAAACCAAGAACATCTGAAGGATTGGGGAGATTTTGAGAAGTCAGATGAATCAAGAGAACACATGGGAGAATTGAGTTTTTTTCAATTCAAGTTTCGGGACGAGAGACTTTCTACGCAACGTTTTGATCATAATACAGGCAAATATCAGACATTGGAGCTGCTCGAAACGCTTTCTCGACACTTTATCCATTATACTTATACAATTACACAAAATGACAACGTCTGACCGCAACGCGACCAACCATCTTCGTTCAGCGAAAAGAGGCGTAAAAAGCCAAACTCAATTCAACTTTTTCACTCTTTTAACTGTAAAATCTTTTTCAAGATTTTTTTTAGTCTGATGAGTCAATCTTAAACTAATGTGGGAATAATCGACTCGATTAATTCTATTAAAACAAACCTTGACATCCAAAACCGTTATCGACGACATCGCCAAACTTCCAGCGTCCGGAACTTGTTCCACTTGCGGTAGAAGATCTTCTAGGAAGGTACCTGCAAAAAAGTGCAATTATATCATAATTGTGGAAGTGAGTACTTTTCATCACATCACATGAGCGAAGCGACTGTAAAACTATAAGTTAAAAGTAAAACACTCATCATTTCTTTCCTATTTCAATAGGTACCGTATTGTTTTTAATTCTTTGAAAATCTTACATGATTGGAATCCCGCAACGTGCTTTGTCGCCCATAGTAGCAACTTCAATTCCGTTTCTCCAGTGAATTGTTCGGAATATTCTGAAGTTAATCATAGATTTAAAAAATTCATACTGCAGCACGCTCAAAATGTCGGATCAAGAAGCAAAAAGTGCGCCGATAAACAACGTAGCTCTCTCTTTTGTACTTTAGCTTCCAATTTATCCCTGTTTCGAGAGCTTTCACTCAATTGGAAATTAAATTAATGAAATCTTTCAGAATTATACAACTCTATAGCTAATCGAACGCGTGCGGTCATATGTTGCGTGTCGTATTGAAATTACGAAACCATTCGAAACTAACCTTTGAACTTGTTCAACAAAGTTCTGGGGCCAAATTCAGCAACTTCCGCGACTTGTGTCTTGGCATTGCTGAAAATTCAAACTTGGATCGTTAAGGATTCAATAGCTTACTCGAAAATTGATGACTGGAAGAAATCGTCAGTAAGATTCAGTTCATCAACAACACTCTCGCCTAGACCATCGAGCATCCAAACAGACTGTCGATCAAGACTATTGACTGGTGAGGAAAGTACACATACAGCTGTTTCTGAAAGATGGTTCCTAATGATTTATCGGAAGTCGGAAAAAACATCTCTTCTAATGAAAAAGGTGATTTTTTTCAGACAATTCTTTCGCAGGCCGCATAATCTGCCAAAAATTCAGTATCCGAGTCTTGGTTCTTGACAAAAGTCGTTCTCTCAACCTAACCTGAGATTATTATTATAAAAAAGAAATTAATTTTGGCTGCTTATTACAAATTGAGATTAATTCATGACACAGGAGTTAGGGTTGACAGATTATGCCATCTCCCACGGTCTTTTCTTCCGCGGCTTGACATCTAGTTTCAAATTCATTCCAACCGCGCGTTGCTGCGCGGCAAGAATTTCCAGTTATGCTATTCAAATGTGATCTTGTCATGACTGTTTCAGCATTGATTATTTCAACTTCACGAAATAAAGGCCTTGAAAGATACCACGTAACTACTTCTAGTTCCCCTTTAAATGCAATTATTCAACTGCTAAAACTATTCCTGCTTCCAACTATTAAAAACAAACCTAGCTCCAACGCATGCAACCAGTGTAGTGTTTTCTCCGAGTCATCATGATTTTCACCATCCCAGCGTAATTGTGAAATAAGACCATGTGCAATTCTGTACAAAGCGTACGTGATCGAGTCCTGAATACTCATTCTAATCACGTTTTGAATTGAAAACTTACATTCTTCTTCAGTGCAGCACACGAGTTCGCAGACAGTTTTACGAATACTCCAAGAACCAAATTTCTCAATTCATCACTGGCTTCTTCACATTCTCGAACTTGGTGTAGAAGAGAAGCAACCCTAGAACAGACTTGAACAGGGCGGAAAAAAGCAACTCACTCAATAAGTGACTTTTGAATTTGCGGTAATGAAAGTGGACGTAAGCACAGATTCTTCACGGCAAAAGTATGTGCTTTTTGAATCTTTGTGTGAACGCTTTTGACGTCAAATTCTTCCTCCTAAAACTTAAAATATACAAAAATAGGAAAACATGAAAATTACCGTTTTTATGAAACTATCCTTGAATGAAGTATTCGCATCACTACAGAATGATGTATTTTGCAGTTGACTCAGGAGTGTGTCATTTAAAACCATTCTAAGTTAATGAATAAAGGTAATTAATAGGATGAAAGATGGGACGTGAGGAAAAAAGAAAATGAGAAAAAAGAGTTGTAACGTAATACCTCATAATCTGCAAAACGCGGCGCGCTTTTTAAATTTCTTTTTTTTTCAGTTTTATTCGAATATATTCTCGCTAAATTACTAAAGATGATATTTACAAGCTATAATATGATAGTAGATAAAATTCATCGATATAATTAATGTTCTCAAAAATAAATTATTTATTCGCAGTGAGATCTATTGACTGAAAAACATAACAACAAAGGATATCAGGGTAACGGGAAGAACTGCAAGAGGACTTGACGCCTGAATTCATATTTTGATCGTGAAAAAACCCAACTTTTTACCTTTCTGACATGAACTCTTATCTTCTCTGTTACCGTTGACAGCTCTCCTCTGATGATGAGCTCAAACACGTCATCCACATGAGCTCTGTGGACGAAGAGCCGACTCGTGTAGCAGTATGGAATAGTTTTTGTAAAACTTTCTCTCGAAGTCAGGATTTTTCTATGTTGAAGACTTGAAACTGCAA
>OZ022254.1:14029078-14054078 GCA_963978915.1 Caenorhabditis parvicauda | reverse complement strand
TCCTCTTCACATTAGAAAAGTCACTAGGTTGCTGGTTCCATCCCAATCACAAAAGACTTTTGCATTTTCCCCAAAAAAGTTATACTCTTATTATTAGAGAAGTCTCTAGTATGCCTCTAGTTCGATCCTCGCCGTAGGATACTTTTTGCATTTTCTAAAGCTATACCTTAACATTAGAAAAGTCTCTAGGACGCAGCTGGTTCGATCCCCACTGTGGTAGACTTTTTTTGCATTTTCCGAATCTACATTGTTAACATTAGAGAAGTCGCTGGGATGCCTCAAGTTCGATTCTCGCCGTAGGACATTTTTTTGCATTTTCTAAAACTATACCTTAACATTAGAAAAGTCTCTAGGACGCAGCTGGTTCGATCCCCACCGTGGTAGACTTTTTTGCATTTTCCAAATCTACATTGTTAACATTAGAGAAGCCGCTGGGATGCCTCAAGTTCGATCCTCGGCGTAGGACACTTTTTTTGCATTTTCTAAAGCTATACCTAAACATTAGAAAAGTCTCTAGGACGCAGCTGGTTCGATCCCCACTGTGGTTAGAATTTTTTGCATTTTCCAAATCTACAGTCTTGATATTAGAGAAGCCGCTGGGATGCCTCAAGTTCGATCCTCGCCGTAGGACACTTTTTGCATTTTCTAAAGCTATACCTTAACATTAGAAAAGTCTCTAGGACGCAGCTGGTTCGATCCCCACCGTGGTAGACTTTTTTTGCATTTTTACGAATCTACACTCTCAAATATTAGAGAAGCCGCTGGGATTGCCTCAAGTTCGATCCTCGCCGTAGGGGACTTTTTTTGCATTTTCCCAGTAAAAACTATACTCCTAGGCATGTTAGGAATTTCTGATTTGTTGACTTTTGATATGAAAACTGCCCACGCAAGTTTTGCACTACAAATTTGCCTCGTCTTAAGTTCAAAAAAGTCGTTTTTTCTGAATAATTTCATGTATTTAGCCTTTGTTTCCTGGTATAAAAGCGTCTCTTTTATCGGAATTCTGTAGGGCTACACCATTTTTGGTGTAGCTCTCCGCCATAAATTGGTGTTTTCTCATATTCCTTCTTAACCTCGATAAAGAGACCATTTCGACATAAGAGTGACCAACAGAATGCAGATATTTTGTTTTTCGTTCAATGGAAATATTTGACTCATTGGAATTTTGACCACCCTCTTTGGGTGTAGCTCTCACGCCATAAAATGGTGTTTTTTATACTCTTTCAAAAACTAACTAAAGAAACTATTTCGACTTCAAAGTCAGAAAAAAAGAATAATAATTCTAATGTTTTATTTTTTCAAAGATCCTCTAGATTTTCCTACTCTGACAATGCCAGTCAAACTGACATAGTCCTAACACAGTCCTGGTCAGTAGAGTAGTAAAAATTTGAATTTTGACCTACTGCACCATCAGCTTCCCACCATAAACTGGTGCACCCAATTGTCTTTGAGTCGAGGTCGCATGATGATTCAACTTGTATTTGCTTCCATTTTCCGAAGGAGAAAGCTCCACCCTTGTTTGGTGCAGTTTTTGACCATAAATTGGTGCACCAAGGTTTTTACTCCTTTTTCCGATGTTCTTTCCACTGTTCAAAAGCGAAGTGAGTTGAATCAAACCACTTTTCTAGAGTCAAATCAAAAAATGTTAACTGGGAAAAGTTAAAAACAAACTTTTTATGAATTCTAAACTAGGTGTTGAACCTTCGCTGCGCTCAGGCGTTTCGCGTGTTTTTTAGCGCTCTTCAGTTTTTCTTCAGCTCTTCAATTTTTCTCATACATTTTTTCTCATACATTCTCTGAAAATTCATATCTTTTCCTAGCGACTGCGGTACACACCTCGTGCACTTCAAACACTTTTAACACAAATCAAAAGTTAGTTCAAAAACTTTCATTTTTCCTACCATTTTCCTTCCCAGAGTCACGGAACAAGTGCGCTCCGCTGAGAGTCGTGCACAGCGGCCGCAGAGCGGTTATTCCCACCTTACTCTAACTTTTTTGTTCTCGATCCACCTTGCCGGGTGCAATTTTCTCACCAAAAAAGTAGTACCAAGTTCCAACTGCTGACTCGATGGTTTTTTCTTTCCTCTCTGTCCGTATCACTCTGTGCTTCCTATCTCTGATAAATTTCCCATCTCGCCTCCAAACTTATTCAGCAATACAATTTTTCCAGCATGACCAGGCTTCTGCTCCTGGTAGTTCTGGCCGCACTGGCGGTACACGTCAGCGCTGCCAATTGCCGAAACCGCTTTAGAGAGTTAACAGGGGTGAGTTATTGATTTGTTGTTACAGTAATGTTTTCGGAAAAATAGATTTATTGTTTTTCTCACAAGTACCATACCTCAGTCATCTTGGTATACTTCTGAAAAGCGGGAACTACATAGTTCCACATAACTGGAATGAAGTGTGTGCTGAAATTGAACTACAGTAATCCTACAGTAATCTTAGAATAGTGATTTGAAATAATTGTCATTTTTTCAAATTATAGAGTTAAAACTTAGAAGTACCGTACCCCCCACAGTAATCTATGAGTGATGTCAAATTTCCAAATTACATAACTGAATTCAGTTGAAAAGTATCAAAAGCAACACTGCCCTTATGGTTTTGCGCCAATTTATAGTTACAGTACCACTACAGTAATCCGGAAGTACTGTCAAAGTTTTGACCTACACGATTGAAATTTCTATACACATATCTAGCAAAAAGTCTAACCGATTTCAAACTCGCGGCAGTCGCATTTTTGTAAAATGAGTACGGTAGGGTCGGGACTCTCACAACGAACAGTTAGATCTTTGTGGATTTAAATTATTATTCTTACTTTCAGACCATTGAAATTGAAGGCGCATTACTTAATCGTTCATGTTTTTCAAAGCGAAACTGCTACGGTAACTAAGTAACCGATTTACGGAGGTCAGACTTTTTTACAGGTAGAGGAAGATATGTGCTATAGACTTGAAAATATTAAAAACACTTTTTTCAACAGACGTTTTTCGAAATAAACTGTCGCTGAAATGATGTTACAGTAATACTACAGTAATCCATAGGTCAAACTATACAATCTAACTTATTTGAAAAAAAAAATTTCTGAACAAAACTTTTCCATTTTACAGCTTACTCCTACAGTAATCTAAGCTTTTGACCTATACATCTTGCAAAAAATCAATTCCAGCGTGAAGGATGGATCCCGAGACGCTGTCGCTCGGCAAATTCCTTGATTCCAGAGGAGTACTGGACCACGGTAGGGTACGATGGACAACTTCGTCATGACAGATCGGTCAACGACTTCTTGACTTTCCCACCATCGGAAAACAATGGCCACGTGACTAAAAACTCTTACATCGGATACTGGTTAGTTGAGTCCAAAACTCGTGCCGCGCAGCGCCGCGCAGCGCCGCGCAGCGCCGCGCAGCACCGCGCGGATTAGAAAAAGAGAAGGTCACTTAGCCTAACGGTCTAAGGGGCCAATCTGGAGCCGCAGAACAATCCACCGTGGCGTACCTTGTGACAAGGTCGGGCCAAAAAACATGCCGCGAAGCAACGCGCGGATGGACTTGATCTTCGCAAACTAGCGTTTAGATGCTTCCGATCCAACGCGTATAAGCTGAGAAGACTCCGCGGAAAAAAACAATGTGACAAAATTGTCTCTAGAAGAGCTAGGAAAACTTTTTGACCACCCCACAATGAATCACTTTTGACTAATCCAAAAGTGGGCGTGTCGGGTTAAACGAGGACAATCGGTCAAAACTCAGTTTTTTGATCTTGATACATTCTGGACTAATTAACTTTCAGGATCACCCGGTCTCGCTACGGCAACGACAAGCACTACGAATCATTTGGGCACGTCTTCGTCAAACCGAATGGACAGGTTTAACACAAAAAGCGGGAAAAATTGTTATCAAAAGTGTGATAAGAAGCTTGTATGTTGAAATTGCTCATTGTTTGACGTCCTGGATATCGTCAGCGAGTTTATTCTAGGAGGAAAACGCTTTGGAGCCTGATTCGATGGCTCCGCCCCTTTTTGATTTTGAGTGCGGTGAAATTAGACAGAAATTGAATACTGCGAATTTTTGAGAATGTTCATGTTAAAAGAAGGTCGATAATACTCTGGAGGCTTGGTCCGCCTTGTTTATGACGTCACAAAGCAGAAAAAACAAAAAACGGTACCCGAGAGGATCGAACTTTGCTGTCGAGAGTGCAAAACTAACCGACTAACCACTACACCAACATCAAATGTCCATGAGCACTCATTTTTTAGGTGTGCGGATGGTTCGTCGGTATGGACGGTGATGCAGTCGAAGTCTGCGGTGGTTTCAGAGTTCTGAGCCGGAATGCAAGAATCCCGAATGAGCCAATTCCGTGAGTGTACCGCGCGGCGCTGCGCGGAAAACAATTTCAATTGTAGATTTGAATGGGTTCAAGGAAACGTTGACAGCCGTGATGCTCTTGGTTTCCACCAGCACAAGATCGCAAAGTACGCCAACGGACCTGATGACGTGGTTTTCGGCGACGCTCGTCTCTCCGATAGAAATTATCAAGGAGTATCTCCAGCGACGGAACAGTTCTTGCAGGTGAGAGAGAGAAAGAGAGAGAGAGAGGGGGAGGGAGAGAGAGAGAGAGAGAGAGAGAGAGAGAGAGAGAGAGAGAGAGAAAGAGAAAGAGCGCGAGAGAGAGAGAGAGAGAGAGAGAGAGAGAGAGAGAGAGAGAGAGAAAGAGAAAGAGCGCGCGCGCGCGAGAGAGAGAGAGAGAGAGAGAGAGAGAGAGAGAGAGAGATTCGAAAACCTCGAACTTGAAATCCTAGGTCAACGATCCATCCGAATTCAATGGAAAAGTGTGGCTTCTGAAGAAGAAAGTAGGTTCCTTCCAGTGATTGTTTTTTTTCTTTCAATTTTGCTTGCTTTAACTATCGCTTCTTACTAACATTTGTACATAAGGACGGTCTGTGTGCAGTACGAAAAATCATAATTTGAATTCCTCGACCACTAATCCAAGAAATCAGACTTTATCAAAATTTTATAGAACAATAGAGTAGAACTCTCATAGAACAAAATCTTTGATCATTCTGCAAGTGAGCGATTTTTGACCGTCCATGCTAGGTCGCCCCGCCCCCTGACACGCCTACTTTTGAAGTTGATGTAAAAAGCACACAGACCGTCCCAAAACAATACTAACACCTGCCCTTTTTTGTAACCAACCGCTCTTTCAATTCTTAATAAAGCTTTCTTGTCGTTTCTCGCATTTTTTGTAGTTTCATAGTCAGGGCCATTTCACTTCAGACAACATCTCCCCAGAACATTGGCAGACCGTTCCCGCCACCACAGAACATCCAGCAGGTGAGATTGGTTGGCCACGCCCACAAATGGTGTGAATTTTAGGACACGAACAGTAGAGTGAACTACTACGTCGACCCACACCAGAAGTTTGCTATTGAGGATGATCGAAGGGCGCAGCAGTTGTCTGATTATTATGTGAGTTGGGGTCGATCTCTCTCTCTCTCTCTCTCTCTCTCTCTCTCTCTCTCTCTCTCTCTCTCTCTCTCTCTCTCTCTCTCTCTCTCTCTCTCTCTCTCTCTCTCTCTTTCTTTCTCTCTCTCTCTCTCTTTCTCTCTCTCTCTCTCTCTCTCTCTCTCTCTCTCTCTCTCTCTCTCCTCTCTCTCTCTTTCTCTCTCTCTCTCTCTCTCTCTCTCTCTCTCTCTCTCTCTCTCTCTCTCTCTCTCTCTCTCAAACCTAACCTTCAGAAAAGATACGGTTTCTACCCACAAGGATACAACTACGACCAGAACACGGGAACCTACACAGCCAACCAACCACAGCGCCCAGGACAAAGTCCGTACAGACCAGAGGGAGCAGGTAATTCTGGTAATACCTTATTTAGAAGCATCTGAACAATATTTAAGGCCCGTACTCCCAGGCAGAAGGTACCAGACCGAACTACAACTCCCAGGGTCACCGCGTGCCAGCTGGAGACCCATCAGGAGGCTACGATCAGTTTGGTAGACCTGCAAAGAACTACAACGCGCAGGGACAGCAGGTAGCTCTGGATGACCCGTCAGGAGGATATGACGCTTATGGAAAGCCTGTTGGAAGAGTTGTCTCACCGTCCCAGCAGAATTACAACGCCCAAGGACAGCCCGTGGCGGCTAGTGACCCATCAGGAGGATATGATCAATATGGAAGACCGCTCAGGAACTACAACGCTCAGGGGCAGGAAGTTCAACAAGGAGACCCATCTGGAGGATATGACGCCTTTGGAAAACCTGTTGTTGTTGGTAGAGGAGTGGCTCCAGCTGGACAGAACTACAACGCCCAGGGACAGCCAGTAGCAGTTGGAGACCCATCAGGAGGATACGATCAGTATGGGAGACCTGTTGGACAGTGTAAGTGACTGTTCTTGATGCCGGTAAAGAAGTTTACTTTACAGACCAAAACTACAACGCCCAGGGACCAGTAGCAGTTGGAGACCCGTCAGGAGGCTACGATCAGTATGGGAGACCTATCAAGAACTACAACTCCCAGGGCCAAGAAGTCCCATATGGAGATCCATCTGGAGGATTCGACGCTTCCGGAAGACCAGTTACAATTGGAAGAGGAGTAGCCCCATCTGGACAGAACTACAACGCCCAGGGACAGCCGGTAGCAGTTGGAGACCCGTCAGGAGGCTACGATCAATATGGAAGGCCTGTCAAAAACTACAACTCCCAGGGCCAGGAAGTCCCATATGGAGATCCATCTGGAGGCTTTGACGACGAAGGCAAGCCAATTTTCATCGGTGGACCTGTTGGACAGAACTACAATGGCGGTAATACACCATCCGGAGATCAGACTCTCAACACCAACAGACTTTACGTTCCGGAGAAGAACTACGACGAGCAAGGCAAGGAGGTCCCAATTGGAGATCCATCCGGAGGGTATGACGTCAGAGGCAAACCCCTGGCTTCTAGCGGAGCATATGATCAATACGGCAGGCCAGTCGTTATCGGAAGAGGTGCAATGGACGCTGGACAGAATTACAACTCCCAGGGACAGCCGGTAGCAGTTGGGGACCCATCAGGAGGCTACGATCAATATGGAAGGCCTGTCAAGAACTACAACGCTCAGGAACAGGAAGTCCCGTATGGAGATCCATCTGGAGGATATGACGCTTTTGGAAGACCTGTCACAATTGGAAGAGGAGTGGCCCCACCTGGACAGAATTACAACTCCCAGGGACAGCCGGTAGCAGTTGGAGACCCATCAGGAGGCTACGATCAGTATGGAAGGCATGTTGGACAAAGTTAGTCTTTTCAGTTGGTACTGCTGGGCTCTGGACCAAGAGAAAAGGAGAATGTTCAGATTCACCGCGATCTTACTGGAACCCAAAACCTGAGTAAAAACGGGGAGCCTAGCGCATTTTTGACCTAATGTTCAAACATTCATCAAACCTGAATGAAAGTTTACTTTTCACAATAGAGCATATTTGAATAACAATACAACTAAATTCCAGATCAAAACTACAACGCCCAGGGACAGCCGGTAGCAGTTGGGGACCCATCAGGAGGCTACAATCAATATGGACGACCTGTCAAGAACTACAACTCCCAGGGCCAGGAAGTCTCATATGGAGATCCATCTGGAGGATATGATGTTTCTGGAAGACTTGTAGCCGTTGGCAGAGGAGTAGCCCCATCTGGACAGAACTACAACGCCCAGGGACAGCCGGTAGCAGTCGGAGACCCATCAGGAGGATATGATCAGTATGGACGACCAAGACAGAACTTTAACTCACGTGGTCAGCCAGTGGCGCCAGGAGACCCATCAGGAGGCTACGACGTCTATGGAAGACCTGTCGTAGCTCCAGCCAACACCCGTACTGGTGAACCACAGCCAATCACTCAGAACTACAATGCTCAAGGTCAGGAAGTACCTGTTGGAGACCCATCAGGAGGGTATGACATGTATGGCAGGCCTGTTGGACAGAGTGAGTACTTATTGTATTTTTAAAAAATTCCAAATTAATGAAAAATAACAAAATAAATCATTGTTTCATACAAGCATAGTAAGATAGCAATTGTAATAAACAGTATCATTTTGAATGAAAGAAAAATTCTCCGCCCACTTTGCCCCACCCACTTTTGTGGAAGCAGATTTAAACTTGAAGAGGCCCCGAGTGTAGCGAGTCCTTTTTTTTGTGAAATAAGAAAAGTTTTGAGTAATGTTTTCCACGAGGTTCTGCTTCTTGTCAATCGTTCGATATCATTTTTTTTCTAAAGTTCATCGAAAAAAACACCAAAAAATGAAACTCTATAAGTTTCGATAGAAATCGGTCAAATCGAAGTTCCAGATCAAAACTACAACGCACAGGGACAGCCGGTAGCAGTCGGAGACCCATCAGGAGGCTACGATCAGTATGGGAGACCTGTCAAGAATTACAACGCTCAGGGGCAAGAAATCCCATATGGAGATCCATCTGGAGGATATGACGCCTTTGGAAAACCTGTTGTTGTTGGTAGAGGAGTGGCTCCAGCTGGACAGAACTACAACGCCCAGGGACAGCCAGTAGCAGTTGGAGACCCATCAGGAGGATACGATCAGTATGGGAGACCTGTTGGACAGTGTAAGTGACTGTTCTTGATGCCGGTAAAGAAGTTTACTTTACAGACCAAAACTACAACGCCCAGGGACCAGTAGCAGTTGGAGACCCGTCAGGAGGCTACGATCAGTATGGGAGACCTATCAAGAACTACAACTCCCAGGGCCAAGAAGTCCCATATGGAGATCCATCTGGAGGATTCGACGCTTCCGGAAGACCAGTTACAATTGGAAGAGGAGTAGCCCCATCTGGACAGAACTACAACGCCCAGGGACAGCCGGTAGCAGTTGGAGACCCGTCAGGAGGCTACGATCAATATGGAAGGCCTGTCAAAAACTACAACTCCCAGGGCCAGGAAGTCCCATATGGAGATCCATCTGGAGGCTTTGACGACGAAGGCAAGCCAATTTTCATCGGTGGACCTGTTGGACAGAACTACAATGGCGGTAATACACCATCCGGAGATCAGACTCTCAACACCAACAGACTTTACGTTCCGGAGAAGAACTACGACGAGCAAGGCAAGGAGGTCCCAATTGGAGATCCATCCGGAGGGTATGACGTCAGAGGCAAACCCCTGGCTTCTAGCGGAGCATATGATCAATACGGCAGGCCAGTCGTTATCGGAAGAGGTGCAATGGACGCTGGACAGAATTACAACTCCCAGGGACAGCCGGTAGCAGTTGGGGACCCATCAGGAGGATACGACCAGTATGGAAGACCTGTCAAGAACTACAACGCTCAGGGGCAAGAAGTCCCATATGGAGATCCATCTGGAGGATATGACGCTTCCGGAAGACCTGTTACAATTGGAAGAGGAGTAGCCCCATCTGGACAGAACTACAACGCCCATGGACAGCCGGTAGCAGTCGGAGACCCGTCAAGAGGATATGATCAGTATGGAAGGCCTGTCAAGAACTACAACGCTCAGGGGCAAGAAGTCCCATATGGAGATCCCTCTGGTGGCTACGACGTCTATGGAAGAGCCATTCCTGGATTCAACCAAGGTCGTTTTGATCAGAACGGACAACCAGTGAAGAACTACAACGCACAAGGACAGGAAGTCCCAGTTGGAGACCCATCTGGAGGATATGATGCTTATGGAAATCTTGTCACCGGAACGCAGTGAGTTCTAGTTTTGTTTTTTTTCACTCTTGCCTATTTCAAAAGTGGGGCATCCACTTCTTCCTGAGCAGCAGCGTATGGCCAGGATTTGCCTGGACTTTATTTTTCGATTGCCTGAGGACTCACAAAAATCAATAATTATATATTTTTCAGCTACAAATTGGCACGTGTCCAACCCCCAACCTACATTAAGGACCGCCAGGGAAACATCTATGAGATGAAGTTAGAAGACGGAGTTTACAACTACTATCAGGTTGGAGACGGCAATGGCATGAGAACACCGTGAGTTGGCCAATAAGCGTCATGCGTAGCCCCGCCCCTTCACTGATAGTAGATCAAACAATTTTTATTGTAACTGGAATCATTTTCAACGCAATGATGATTTGTGAGCGGAGATAGAATCGTTTTCTGAAATTTTCACACTAGCTGAGGTTGAGGAAGAAGGATTGTGAGCCAATAAGAGGCGGAGTCGGAGCCACGCCCCCTTCACCTGTAGTAGATCAAATATGGGTACTGTAGTTTGAAGTGAGATAAAAATAACCTGGCCAAGTTTTCATGAAACAGATAATATTTCCCCTTTCAGAATTCTCGTTCAAGACCCACGTCTTCGTCAGCTCCTCGAAGACCGTCGTTACCAAGCCGAAGCCTTCCGTCAGAAGAACTCTAGAAAAGGTTGCGGTCGCATCGGAGGTTTCACCTTTTTTCCTCTCCCTGCACTTTATGTTCAACCTCTGAAACTCATCCCAGCACTTGGGTTAAAATATAAAGAAATCGTGAAAATTGACGGATTCAGAACAAAGTTAACCGAAAAGAGACAAAAATGAAGTTTCCAACAAGAATTGCAACGCAAGATTCTATATTAGCCGTTCTAGATTGTCTCTGTTAAAAAGCAAAAATTAACTGTAACTGGCTGGAATTGATCGAGCGACCTTCTGCGCGTTGATGTAAGCGTTATGCACTGCGCTAAAAATTGTTTTTTTTTTATCCCAATTTAACCTCAAAGTTACAGGAGACCGCAGACATCGTTCAGCCCGCCTGGAGCCAGTATTCCTTTGAGTACAGAAGAGTTTAACTCATATCATATTTATAAATTTCATGTCATTTATTTTCACTGCCTTAAATAATTAAATAAAGTTTATTGACAATTTTTCATACGGAGATGAGAGAATACAGTACTCCTACTGTGTCCAAGAAAGAAAAATTATTGATTTAGTATTTCTCTCTCTCTCTCTCTCTCTCTCTCTCTCTCTCTCTCTCTCTCTCTCTCTCTCCCTCTCCCTCTCTCTCTCTCTCTCTCTCTCTCTCTCTCTCTTTCTCTCTCTCTCTCTCTCTCTCTCTCTCTCTCTCTCTCTCTCTCTCTTTCAAAAATAACATAATAATAACAAATTTATTCACATGATAAATTTCATTGCCACCAACGTCACGGGAACAAGTACAGCAGTTTCGAACTTTCCAACAGATGCCAAAATGTAATCATCAGACGGAGTTACGTTTGGATCTCCATCATTTGAATTATATCCAGTTTTAGCGGTTGCTGATGTAGTTGAATCATCTGCGGATGTGGTAGTTGAAGCGTCGGTTGTAGTTGTTGTAGTCGTTGGATTCTCGGTTGTAGTCGTTGGATCCTCGGTTGTAGTCGTTGGAGCCTCAGTTGTAGTCGTCTTAGCCTCGGTTGTAGTCGTCGGAGCCTCGGTTGTAGTCGTCTTAGCCTCGGTTGTAGTCGTTGGAGCCTCAGTTGTAATCGTTGGATCCTCGGTTGTAGTCGTTAGAGCCTCAGTTGTAGTCGTCTCCTCGGCTGTAGTCGTTGGAGCCTCAGTTGTAGTCGTCTCCTCGGTTGTAGTGGATGATTCATATTGCCAGTCACCATCCAACGGAGCTGCATTACATAAGTTTTTGTCATTGCACTCGAAGATCCGACTGAATTGAATAACTATGAAAAACGAATTCGGTCCATTTCAAGAAATTGAAAATCGACAAAGCACAGGTGAATCCTGACACTGTTCTGGTAAATATAGGCCGCATCACCACTTGGAAAAAGCGTCTTGCCCCTTACGTACTAACCCTAGGTAAGTAAAAAAAGAACATTTGATGATTAAAATGGGAAGTTATTTGATACAATAAAAAGAGAATATCCATTAGCCCAGTAAACCTACAAAAATACTCTCGAACTGCAAGTTGTCTCACACCGAGCTAAAGAGGATCGTTATCGATTAGACGCGTTGTACGCAACTTATATTGAACAAAAAGTCGCCATAGGGCGCGTTCGCACATTGAATTTTGAAAAAAAAAAAACGCCAGAGAAAAGTTTTCAACTACAGTAACTCAAGTTTGATCTATAGCGGTGCAGGAGAAGGGGCGGGGTTTGTGCTCGCTGCTTATTGGTCGCCTCCCATCGCTGCTTGACCCGACCTTAGCTCGGCGGTCTCATCGACTTAAATGAGCCTGATTATTTGTCGATATTTATAAGAAAAATAAATTTGTCGGTTTTCATCTCCCTGAGAAATCACTTACTAATAACTTGCATCTTCTGCTTCTGGTATATATGTTTTGAGTGAATCACGGGTCAACAAAACATTACATTCGTAGTCGACCTCAACCAACTCGTCCGAATCCGAAAAAAAGGACACACGCTGAAATGTATCCAGGTGAAAATCGTCGTGAACACGCTCACGATGCAGTCATAGTTGTCGCAGGATGCAGATATGTTTGGGTGGTAGCAAGCGGGATCATCTCCTCTTGACATTACGCATGTGCCAAACACACAAGTTAACTCTTTTACTTCATCTTAAATTAGAATGTTTATCATATTAATCATATTAATAATCGACAAATCCTTCACCCACTTTTCGTCAAGCCGATTTGTGTTGTCTCTGAGGAAGGGGTTGTGCAAAAGTGCCCAGAGGGGAGATACCAACCCGCGACTAGACATGGGAATTTCGCCACGATAGAGTGGCGATGGTTATGAAGCCAGCACAGCCAAAATTTTGGCTATGAGTGGCTACGCTTGATAGCCGTCGCCACACCATCGCCAAAAGCATCGCCGGCTACGAGTGGCGATGAAATGGCGACGGTAAAGGTAATTTTCATGTTTTTCATTACTATCATTGGTGATATTGTTTTCACCTCGACATAATTTTTTAAAAGGATTCATTATCGAATTTGATACCCGATTTCGACGACGTTTTCGGTGACATCGTCGACGACGTCATCGAAAAAAATATTTTTTGAAAATAGCGAGGACTAGCGGCTGGTTATCAACAAACCACCATTTGGATCAGGGATAAAAGGATATAGCCGTTTTGCAAGACTCCTTGTTTTCCTCACACTTTTCAAATGCGCTTACCATATTTTCACCTACCTTCTCGTGCAGTCAACATGTGAAAACAGCTCAGGATGCACAGAAGGGCTAGCAAGCTTTGCATCTTTTCTTCTTTTTATTAAAATGATCTGAATTACAGATTTTCACTTTTTATGCACCTGAAAAGGTCACGCCTACGTGGTTTACGTGAGGTAATCACGTTTTTGACTTTGAACTTTTGCATGGACCGGCATTGGACCGAATGGGGGGACTATCGTCCGAAACATCTCCCTCTCTCTCTCTCTCTCTCTCTCTCTCTCTCTCTCTCTCTCTCTCTCTCTCTCTCTCTCTCTCTCTCTCTATCTCTCTATCTCTCTATCTCTCTCTCTCTCTCTCTCTCTCTCTCTCTCTCTCTCTCTCTCTCTCTCTCTCTCTCTCTCTCCCTAACGTCGGGCTCAGTAGTAACCTTCGGTTTCGCTCGAATCACATGAGATGACATCCTCTTGGTACTTGTACTCTCCGTTGACGTACTCTCCGTCACTGGCGTAGTTTCCGTCGTTGTCGTTGGCTCGGTAGTAGTGGTCGTAGACGTGGTTGTGGTTGTTGGCGTACTTGTCGTGGGCTCTGGTGTAGTGGTCGTTGTAGTAGGTTCTGTGGTAATTGTGGTGGTTGCTGGCGTAGTTTTCGTCGTTGACGTGATTGTCGTTGTTGACGTAGATGTAGTTGTTGATGTCGATATCGTCGAATTCAGAAAAAACTAACGACTACAATTGAATAAAAAAGTTTATTGACAATTTGTCATACAAGTGATTTGTCTTACTGACAGGGTGGATAAATACAGTACTCTCCTACCGTATAAACCTTATATTTATACCATACACTGGCGGTGACACGTTTTCGCGCAGAGTTGTTGAACCTGTTCTCGATCGCAAAGCTGGAGTATGCCCCATAGACGACAATAGCTACCGTAGTCAACACATCGAACGACCTCAGAGCCGTTGATATCGACGATTTGCTAAAAGTGTATCTCTCTCTCTCTCTCTCTCTCTCTCTCTCTCTCTCTCACCTCGGGTTCAGGAGTAGTAACCTTCGGTTTCGCTCGAATCACATGAGATGACATCCTCTTGGTACTTGTACTCTCTGTTGACGTACTCTCAGTCACTGGCGTAGTTTCCGTCGATGTCGTTGGCTCGGTAGTAGTGGTCGCCGACGTGGTTGTGGTCGTTGACGTACTTGTCGTGGGCTCTGTGGTAGTGGTCGTTGTAGTAGGTTCTGTGGTAGTTGTGGTGGTTGCTGGCGTAGTTGTCGTTGTTGACGTGGTTGTGGTCGTTGACGTAGATGTAGTTGTTGACGTGGGTGTCGTCGGCTCTGGAGTCGTCGTCGTGGTAGTAGTGAATGTTGTAGTTGTTCTGAACAGTTGAGTATTCTAGATTCATCTTTAGATCTTACTCAGGAACAGTTGTAGTTGTTTCGGTCCTGGCCATTTTCACCACTGCTGGGGAGGTTGTAGTTGTTCCGACCAGGTTGTACCCTCTTCTGAACGGCCCGATCGCTGAAAAGAGCGTACTGTAAGCGTGGGAAAAACTACAGTAACCAACTTGTGGCGACTTTGGATCGGATTATTGGCTCGACAAATTGTGCTACCAACTCTTCCGCGACGACTTTGATTGCTTCGAAGGTTTCCAACCCAGTTGCAACAATTTCTCTTTCTGGGAGGAGGAATCCATGCCTGAATTTTATGGTTTAGTGGATAAGATGGCAACCTATCAATTTTAAGGCTAAAGTTCGAACCCCCATCGTTGCTGAAAATTGCTTTCTAAAAAAACAAAGAGTCGCATTGGACGGGGGTCGAACCCTCGCTCTTCATAGCTTCGGCCAAAATGACTACCAACTGAGCTATGCAGTGAAGGTTTCGTTGTTTTACAACTCACCCCATCAGCGTGTTCTTTGGTCGCAGCTCTATCAGATAAGCATACGGTACCTTGAGCTGTCCTTTCGCCCAGTCGTGGGAACCTCCGGAGGCTTCGTCTGGAATTATTGATTTTCTTATTTAACATGAAAATCAGATTCGAAAAATACAACACTCCAACTTACACATAAGATCGGCTCCGGTTCCCACTTGATAACGTGTTCCATACATCTCATACAATGCTTTCGTAGCTCGGAGAGCTAAGGGTCTCTGAAATTATCAGAATGAAAGTTTGCCGCACAGCGCTGCGCGGAAAGTGTTATAGCTTGATTTTCCAATGACTCAACATGTTGGAAGCGGAACCGAATTCCGCGTGGCGCAGCGCGGACAATGACTTCTAGCTGAATATGATTAAAAAGTAGGTTCGAAGCAAACTGAGGAAAATCACCGCGTAGAAGGCTGGAACAGAACTACGATCCAACTTGGATGAAAAGTTTCCGCGCAGTGCTGTCCGGACAGCTCAACTGACAATGATCCTTACTCGATATATCAGATCTTTCGAAAGCCTTTTCCGCGTAGTGCTACGCGGCAAGAGTAAAACTAACCAACGCAGTCTGGAAATCCTGTGGATAGCTTCTCTTCCTATGACCATACGGAATTAGCCACATTTGAGAGTATGAATGCAAAGAGATAAAAGCCTGAATTGATTACTGTAGGTACAGTAACCCTTTTGGTAGATCAAAAGTGTACCTCGGGAGTATTTTCCTCCAAAAAGTCACGTACTGCAGATGACTCAGGTTCGGAGAAGGCTTCGGTACCATGGTATGTCTCATGACATGGGTCAGAACTAGATCCAGTTGCTGGAAATCATAGGTTTGGCGAAACCCGCGGAGGGTCGGCGACTGCGAAAATTGACTCACATGACCAAAACCAGTCAAAGTTCCTGTTCAGATCGACTCCAGCACAACAGACCGTGTGGAAGTGGTGACGCTTACATGATGCAGGTCGTCGATTCTTCCGCCACATTCGATTCTGGAAGTCTATTTTTATGCTCGGACCCGGAACGGTTTCTAGGTGAGCTGAACATAATCATATTTGCAATGTATTATTGAAACACTGTTTAGATCCAGGAATTTTTTTCATGCGATGGTCTGAAGCAACGCGTGCGCGGCGAGGTTCCAGCAGGTGGCGACTTTTTTGTGAAACACTAAATACCTTGAGTCTTGAGTATTCGTATCCATCTGGGTTCATGACGGGTAGAATATAGAATTCCATGTGATCGAGAAGTTTCTGGACTGTTGGGTCGGTTTCATAGTTAGTGATGAGCTGAAAGTTCTGGGTGAGAAAGAGAGAGAGGGAGAGAGAGAGAGAGAGAGAGAGAGAGAGAGAGAGAGAGAGAGAGAGAGAGAGAGAGAGAGAGAGAGAGAGAGAGAGACTCACTTCGTGGATGATGTACATAGCAGTAGCAGGAGCAATCCATTCTCTAGCATGGATACCAGCATCCAACCACATTGATATTTTAGATCCCATCGGATTTCTCCGACCGGTTAACTGAAGATTTTATGAAAAATTTATTAATTTCTTTCTATCGCCCCGCCCCTGAACACGCCCACTTTTGGATTGGCTAAAAGTGATACGCTGAATAGTTACCTTCATGACCAATAGCGTCTTGTTCTCCCAGCTCTCTCCAATATCAATCAACGTAACCATATCAGGTTTTTCGCGTCGAAGCCTGAAAAAGCAAAAAATGTCGGTAGGATCGAACTTGAGCGTCTTGAAAGACTACTCTATAAACTAAATACCTTTGATATGAAGTTCATAGGTCGTTGATATCTACAGCACATCAACGTCATGGGCCGTAGATATCAACGACCTATGAACTTCATAAATTTTTATCAACGACCTATGACTTCATAAACTGCTATCAACGACCTATGAACTTCATAAATTTTTATCAACAACCTATGAACTTCATAAACTGCTATCAACGACCTATGAACTTCATAAATTTTTATCAACGACCTATGAAATTCATAAACTGCTATCAACGACCTATGAACTTCATAAATTTTTATCAACGACCTATGACTTCATAAACTGCTATCAACGACCTATGAACTTCATAAACTGCTATCAACGACCTATGAACTTCATAAATTTTTATCAACAACCTATGAACTTCATAAACTGCTATCAACGACCTATGAACTTCATAAATTTTTATCAACGACCTATGAAATTCATAAACTGCTATCAACGACCTATGAACTTCATAAATTTTTATCAACGACCTATGACTTCATAAACTGCTATCAACGACCTATGAACTTCATAAACTGCTATCAACGACCTATGAACTTCATAAATTTTTATCAACAACCTATGAACTTCATAAACTGCTATCAACGACCTATGAACTTCATAAATTTTTATCAACGACCTATGAAATTCATAAACTGCTATCAACGACCTATGAACTTCATAAATTTTTATCAACGACCTATGACTTCATAAACTGCTATCAACGACCTATGAACTTCATAAACTGCTATCAACGACCTATGAACTTCATAAATTTTCATCAACAACCTATGAACTTCATAAACTGCTATCAACGACCTATGAACTTCATAAATTTTTATCAACGACCTATGAAATTCATAAACTGCTATCAACGACCTATGAACTTCATAAATTTTTATCAACGACCTATGACTTCATAAACTGCTATCAACGACCTATGAACTTCATAAACTGCTATCAACGACCTATGAACTTCATAAATTCTCATCAACGACCCATGAGCTTCATAAATTTTTATCGACGACCTATGAACTTCATAAATTTTTATCAACGACCTATGAACTTCATAAACTGCTATCAACGACCCATGAACTTCATATCAACGGTATTCAGTTTATAAAGTAGTTATAGAGATAATTTTTTCCTCGTTCTAACCGAATCAACAAATAAGGCCGCGCGGATATGTGATTACACATTAATTTTTTTTTCAGAAATTTTCATATTGAACGATTTTTGATGGAGTACTTCTTGAAGCAAGATAGGAACGTCCAAAGTTTGAAAAGTACTGCAAGACTTTTGTAGAACCTTTACAGAGCTGTTTTTGATCGTCATAAAGTACTCACTTCTTCAGCTCGTTGTGAATGTCGTCCAGTGAGTTATACTTGTCATATTGGAATCCGCTTCCAGCAGGGTCGTAAAAACTGTTCGGTGATCGTTCATTTTCAATGGCTCTGAGAAAATCAATATTATCGATTGGAATTAATCAATTCTGAACTCACTGTGCCAAATCGTTTACCGCAACGATGTAATTGACCTTTTTAGATTCCAAGTCTTTGACGAAAATCGGAGCGTCTGATGGAGCCACGGTAACGTCAACAATGCCACCTTAACGCTCCAGTTCGATCCCCGCTCGAGGCAATTCATTTTTGCACTTTCCCACTTACCTATATGGGTTGGCGGTTGCCAGAAATCCAGCTCATATGGCGATGTGCCTTCATAGAGCTCGCGAAGATAACCCAATGTTTGTGCAGATTCGGGGTTTATTCGTATGAGCTTGAAGCTGAATTCAAAAGTTTTTTGTGAGGCTGAGTTGGAGTAGTACTAAAGCTGGAAAAACCAGAACACTCGAAACGGTCATACAGGTCAAACACTCGGTTTTGACCTCTGTTTACATTGTTGAATGTTCGACGTGACAATTTGCCACTCGAAATGGACATTGGGTTTCAATTTCATTCTCTCTCTCTCTCTTTCTCTCTCTCTCTCTCTCTCTCTCTCTCTCTCTCTCTTTTTTTTTCTCTCTCTCTCTATCTCTCTCTCTCTCTCTCTCTCTCTCTCTCTCTCTCTCTCCCTCTCTCCTTCTCTCTCTCTATCTCTCTCTCTCTCTCTTTCTCTCTCTCTCTCTCTCTCCCTCTCCCTCCCTCTCTCTCTCTCTCTCCCTCCCTTTATCAAAAACCAACTTTCTGAAGGAATGAGGTTCGTCGTCGTTGTAGATCCCTTGCGCGGACGCAAAAATAAGAAGAAAAACTATAAACCCAAGCATCCTAAAATGAATATGGTTTTTCAATGAAATAAGAATCATTGGAGCAAAAGTACAAAGTTTTATGATTTAGATCTTATTATTTAGAGAAACAAGGGGAGTCAAAAAATCAACATGGCAGCCCGTGCCTAGCGAGGGACAGATAATACATGCGAGGGTCAACCTCGCGAGGAGGGTTAGCTTGAGAACACCTTCAAGAGCGTAGCTACGCTCAACAAGGTTAGCTTTGCATCGCTAGTTTCATTAGAGCACTAGAAAATCCGGATGAAAAAGAGAATGATAGAGGGTCTGAACAAACCTAGCAAGGGACAGGTTGGATAAATTGATTGAAGACAGTTGGAGAAACTCGACATGAACCTGACGAAGGTCAGCCTTATGGCTAAAAATCACTGTTAAACGGCTCATTTCGTCACCAAAGACGGATAAAAGGGCTATTGATGTGGACGGCGAGTGACCTAATGTGAGCCTCGCGAGGGTCATGATGAAGGATCACTGTTGAGCGAACCCCTCACCAAAGACGAACCGCTCAACCCGTCACCAAAGACGGATAAAAGGACTATTGATGTGGACAGCGAGACACCTATGATAAACGCGAGCCTCGCGAGGGTCATGATGAAGGATTACAGTTAAGCGAACCCCTCACCAAAGACGGATAAAAGGAGCGAGACACCTAATGTGAGCCTCGCGAGGGTCATGATGAAGGATCACAGTTAAGCGAACCCCTCACCAAAGACAGATAAAAGGAGCGAGACACCTAATGTGAGCCTCGCGAGGGTCATGATGAAGGATCACAGTTAAGCGAACCCCTCACCAAAGACGGATAAAAGGAGCGAGACACCTAATGTGAGCCTCGCGAGGGTCATGATGAAGGATCACAGTTAAGCGAACCCCTCACCAAAGACAGATAAAAGGAGCGAGACACCTAATGTGAGCCTCGCGAGGGTCATGATGAAGGATCACTGTTGAGCGAACCCCTCACCAAAGATGGATAAAAGGAGCGAGACACCTAATGTGAGCCTCGCGAGGGTCATGATGAAGGATCACAGTTAAGCGAACCCCTCACCAAAGACAGATAAAAGGAGCGAGACACCTAATGTGAGCCTCGCGAGGGTCATGATGAAGGATCACAGTTAAGCGAACCCCTCACCAAAGACGGATAAAAGGAGCGAGACACCTAATGTGAGCCTCGCGAGGGTCATGATGAAGGATCACAGTTAAGCGAACCCCTCACCAAAGACAGATAAAAGGAGCGAGACACCTAATGTGAGCCTCGCGAGGGTCATGATGAAGGATCACAGTTAAGCGAACCCCTCACCAAAGACGGATAAAAGGAGCGAGACACCTAATGTGAGCCTCGCGAGGGTCATGATGAAGGATCACAGTTAAGCGAACCCCTCACCAAAGACAGATAAAAGGAGCGAGACACCTAATGTGAGCCTCGCGAGGGTCATGATGAAGGATCACTGTTGAGCGAACCCCTCACCAAAGATGGATAAAAGGAGCGAGACACCTAATGTGAGCCTCGCGAGGGTCATGATGAAGGATCACTGTTGAGCGAACCCCTCACCGATGATGGATAAAATGACTATTGGTGAGGACGGCGAGTGACCTATGGAAGACTGAAAGATGCTCCAAACAACGATGGCTCGTGCGCAAAATGTCTGACTGACACTGTGCAAATACAAAAAAGGCCGGCGGCGGTGGTAGATTCAGCATCGAATAGGTAACAGTTGTGCCTGGTAGTACCGTACATCTTCCCCCCACGTGTCTTCTCAGGTTTCCATGTTTGCATACTTCATACAAGGCACGAATGTTGCATAGCCGAGAATGGAGTTGATCTATGTGAATAGTGTTTTGATCTACTCGTTTAATCATGAATACTCAAACTTGCTTTTTTTTTAAAATTTTCGCTGATATTTTAACAATGTTTCTCGTCTTTGTCTCTAGTAAAAGTTGAATCAGATCTAGTAAAAGTTGAATCAGATCTAGTAAAAGTTGAATCAGATCTAGTAAAAGTTGAATCAGATCTAGTAAAAGTTGAATCAGATCTAGTAAAAGTTGAATCGGATCTAGTAAAAGTTGAAACAGATCTAGTAAAAGTTGAATCAGATCTAGTAAAAGTTGAACCAGATCTAGTAAAAGTTGAATCAGATCTAGTAAAAGTTGAATCAGATCTAGTAAAAGTTGAATCAGATCTGAGAAACATTGAATTTAAAAATTGAGCAAATCCCGACACCAAAAAAACAAAAAGCAACTTCCCATGCCGGGAATCGAACCCGGGCCGCGTGGGTGAAAACCACGAATCCTAACCACTAGACCACATGGGATCTTGAAAACAGTGAATGCTTATCACACCCTGAACCTCATGTGTACTCAGTGTTCAACGCACAGCACAATGAAAATTTATACAAACAAACAATGAGAAACCCGTAAAATTACACAATTTGTGATGGAAAAGCGTTAGCAATAATCGCAACTGTAGGCACAATTCTCCCTCATGAAAAGGGGTACAGTCTTACATAGATCTTCCCGCTCCGAGACCCATTTTTTGCAAGCGTGTCTCAGGTCGTAGCACGTTCCTTCAGTGCCATTTCCGAAACGGAAACCGCGAGCGGTTGGCGCACCTGAATTAGGATGGTTAGAGCTAAGCAAAGCGGGTTAGATGCTGAAGCGGTGAGGTGGTCGGTTTGGAAAGGAAGAAGGAGTACTGCGCGGCGATTGCAAAAAGTATTGTGGGCAGTTTGCAGACTGTTCTCTTTCCTTTTCCAACCGGCTGGATTAGTTTGCGTTCTCTCTCTCTCTCTCTTTCTCTCTCTCTCGCTCTCTCTCTCTCTCTCTCTCTCTCTCTCCCTCTCTCTCTCTCTCATTTACGCACTAGCAGGGATGTTAGTCTCCTTTTTCTTAGAAATGATCATTTCATAAGCAGCTTCGATGACAACTCGGATCCCTTCCCATGTTTCTCTAGCTGTCGGGATCAACTGCTTCTCATCAAGAATGAATCCGTCCCAGTCTGAAAAATCGATAATAATACGCTTCGCATGACCGCTACGCACTTCTCTCATCAGGGCGCAGTTCCAACAAGTAGACGTACTTCACATTGGCTGCATGCTTCACCCAATCTTCTGAACCGCCCGATGCGGGGTCTGAAATTTTCGAGCGTCGCGGTCGAGCAGCGCGGTCACTTACAGAGTGTATCAGCTCCAGATCCAACAACATATTTCGTTCCATAAAGTCGTTTCAGAGCTTTTGCAGCTTTTTTGCCAACTTCGTACTGTAAAATAACTTGAATTAATGAAAAACCGATATTCACCAATTCCTTGATATCGCCAGGGTATGAGTCTTTCTTATGTCCGTATGGGTGAATCCAGATCTGAAAAACAAAAAAGATTGCCGCGATGGGGGTCAAACTTTCGTTTTCAGATTAGAAGGCGAAAGTTTAACCAACTGAGCCAAGGACAAAAAGCTCACCTGGGAATATGTGTGCAATGTGATGAATCCGTCCATTCTTCCGCGGTAACGTTTTGAGAGCACAGCATCTCGAACAGCTCTTGTTTCTGGTTCGGAGAAAGCTCCGGTTCCTTGGTAGATTTCTGAGCACGGGTCGTCACTGGATCCAGTTTCTGAAGTGACAATCAATAAGAGAGAAAGTGTGTGTGTGTGTGTGTGTGTGTGTGTGTGTGTGTGTGTGTGTGTGTGTGTGTGTGTGTGTGTGTGTGTGTGTGTGTGTGTGTGTGTGTGTGTGTGTGTGTGTGTGTTTGTGTGTGTGTGTGTGTGTGTGTGTGTGTGTGTGTGTGTGTGTGTGTGTGTGTGTGTGTGTGTGTGTGTTTGTGTGTGTGTGTGTGTGTGTGTGTGTGTGTGTGTGTGTGTGTGTGTGTGTGTGTGTGTGTGTGTGTGTGTGTGTGTGTGTGTGTGTGTGTGTGTGTGTGTGTGTGTGTGTGTGTGTGTGTGTGTGTGTGTGTGCGTGTGTGTGAGATAGAGAGAGAAAACAAAACCAAACCTTTAAAATGAAAATCGAAATTTCTGTTCAGATCGACCCCTCGACAACATCTGTTTCGGCCCCAAATATCCTTGCGACACTTCACAGCTGATCTGTTTTTACGCCAGAGACGGACCTGAACGAAAATGCAAAAATGAAATTTGTCGTGTGGGATTTGATCCAGCAACCTGTTTTGTATGAACCAAAGCCTTTACCAATTGAGCTACGGCAAAGAAACTCACATGAGGGTTATTAGACGATCTGGAAAATTCATATCCATCTGGATTCAAGCAAGGGATGATAATGAAAGTAATTTCATCAAAGAGCTTTTTGATAGCATCTTCGTCCTTCCTCGAAGTCAACTGCAAAATTTGTTCGAAATGCAAAACGTCAGCCACCTAGGGGGCTCGAACCCCTGACCTTAAGATTAAAAGTCTCACGCTCTACCAACTGAGCTAAGGAGGCGCGAAACCGACCTGATGAATATGAAATAGGGCTGTGTGCGGTGCGGCCCATTCGCGTGCATGAATTCCACCGTCGATCCAGAAAACTCGTCTGGAAAGGTCCGAACTTCCGATCTACAGTAATCTCATAAATACCGTACTCAGTGGCTCACCGTACCTCGACTCCATGAATCGGCCTTCCCTCAGTAGTGGTTCCAATGTGAATCAACTGAACGAATCCTGGGTATTTCCGTACCAAAGCTTTCATCCAGTCAATCATTTGCTGGTATGAACCGTAGTTAGTAAAGTCGTATGAAGCACCTTAAAAAGAACCTTAATAATCTTAGGTAAAACCTAAAAAACCACTGGAATCGTCCTTCATCCTCCTCCAGAAAGAGTCCTTCGTAGCGCGCACTTTTCGTTCCACAATGAGTCTGGAAGTTTAAGACTACTCCATGCGCAGGTATCGTACTAACTTTTCAACGTCGTCAATGGTCCTTATGTGATTTATCGATCGGTTTCCGAGATAGTTGAGGAGGTAGTCTTCATTCTTGCCGGATTCGACCATCACGTCCCAGAAGCCATTGACATCTTTTCCGGCCTTCCAAAAGTTGAGCTGGAACTTATTTTTGAAGGTTTTGAAGATTGGAGTTGTCACGTACAACAGGGCTGAGGGGATATAACCGCGTTGTGACCTTCTGTGGAGCGCACTTGCCTAATTACTTGAAAAATTTCGAATTACAGTAGCTAAAATTTGATCTTCTATGTCACACACCTTCCAACTGCGTTTACCACAGTGTGTCCAGAAATAAAAGGCACAAACATTTTCATGGTCACTTCATTTTTTCAAAACTACACTTTTTGCACGAACACATCTCTGGAACCAGATGACAAAATTCACCAGTTTTGTGATCA
Organism: Caenorhabditis parvicauda; assembly: GCA_963978915.1. Lineage (NCBI taxonomy): Eukaryota > Metazoa > Nematoda > Chromadorea > Rhabditida > Rhabditidae > Caenorhabditis > Caenorhabditis parvicauda. The sequence goes on along the minus strand of OZ022254.1, from coordinate 14,029,790 downwards.
AACTGATCCCAAAAGTTTGTAGATCAACATATTCAAATTTCAAAAAGACTGATGAAAAATGAACAATGTTATGACAATGATAAAAACTGTGTCTCTTATTTCTGGACACACTGTGAAAACTTTTGCGCGTTTGCTTCAAAAAAAAATCTAACACTTAAAACAACTAGGTCTCAATGATTGGTCAAAATAATTTTTTGATTTTGAGAAACTGTATGACTTGAATTTTTTCTATCCCAAGAACAATATGAGGACCTCTATAAGTCAACTTTTTTTTTGAGGATCTTTAGAAGTCAATTTTTTTACCCATTCAATAAAAAACAAAAAAATCTGTGGAATTTATATAAATCGTCCTACTTGAGTCAAATGGGTCTTCAGAACTTTGTCTTTATGACCTTAAGAGAATCTAGAGCTTAACTTAACTTAGCCTAAAAACTGAAAGAGCGTTTTTGTACTCACATCTAGGTCCGTTGAATTTCTATAAATCGTCTGGATTGAGTCGAATTCTTTCTGGGTTTTCGGTAAAATCCGAAAAACTGAGTAAGTTTGTGTATAGACACTAGTAATAAGTAACAGAAAAGAGTAGAATAATAATAATGAAATCATAGACAGTCGTCGTTGTCTTCGAGTGGTTGGCCGTGTAGGAAGGGGGGAGGTTGCCTTTTGATTTCTCTTTTGTTGTAACTAATCACTATGGTCGCGCGGCAAAGTGTAA
>OZ022254.1:14019078-14024078 GCA_963978915.1 Caenorhabditis parvicauda | reverse complement strand
ACTGCCAGACTTTTTCTACAGGTAGAGGAAGCTTTTTTATTTGCAGTTCATTAAAAACACGTGTAGACGCCGTGATGATCTTATGTTTGCGTAAAGACGAGATTTATCAAAAACGTAAGAGAAAAGTTTAGTTTATCCCGGAAGAGATGTCTACCTTGTTGTCGACCAATTTTCCCTTCTCCAGGCCGCCTTTTGACAAGGTTTTTTGATGTTTTGAGGTTTTGACCTACATTTGTCATTCCTGGCCAGGTTTCAGTGAAACAATGTATCATTACAGTAACCGAGATGGTCTGTTTTTAGTGAAACACTAATTTTGACACCAGGTTGAGCTTGCTTATTTCATGTTGAATTTTTAGTATTTTGACCTACATTTCTCATTCTCAGCTACAGTAACCTAGATGATCCTGTTCACATATCTCCCTCTACCTGTAAAAAAGTCTGACCTCCGTAAATCGGTTACTTAGTTACCGTAGCAGTTTCGCTTTGAAATACATGAACGATTAAGTAATGCGCCTTCAATTTCAATGGACTGAAAGTAAGAATAATAATTTAAATCCACAAAGATCTAACTGTTCTTTGTGAGAGTCCCGACCCTACCGTACTCATTTTACAAAAATGCGACAGCCGCGAGTTTGAAATCGGTCAGACTTTTTGCTAGATATGTGCTGTTTTATTGAAACACCTAATTTTAAGTTTGTTTTTTGTTAAGGTTTTTGACCTACGTTTTTCATTATCAGTTACAGTAACATCGCTGGCCAGGTTTCAGTGAAACAATGTATTATTACAGTAACCGAGATGGTCTGTTTGTAGTGAAACACCAATTTTGACACCAGGTAGATCTTGCTTATTTCATGTTGAATTTTTTAGTATTTTGACCTACAATTTTCATTCTCAGCTACAGTAACCTAGATTATCCTGTTTTATTGAAACACCTAATTTCGAGTTTGTTAAGGTGTTTGACCTACACTTTTCACTCTCAGTTACAGTAACATCGCTGGCCAGGTTTCAGTGAGACAATATTGAATTACAATAATCAAGATTTTGCTGAAAAATCATTTTGTAGGATGAATTTTGTAACCTCGAACAGGGATCGAACTCCCGCCATGTACGGCGATGAGCAGAACCGCAGACCACTACACCATTCTGTAAAAATTTTCTCCAGATGAATATTGCATCCTCGTGGCTGAAAAGAGTGAGAGCAGCCGGAAAAGAAGCATGAGCACATTTCATTTGTCTAAATGGAATTCGCTCATTAGGACCCTTCTCTATTGACTTTTCTTTCTTTTCCCTCTCTCACTCTCTCTCCCCCTTTTTTGTTTATGTTCACGCAGACTTCATGCACTTGCCGCAACATCTGCTTTTCATCTCGATTTTTGCTCTCAACTCCAATTAATTTCTCTAAAAAATAAAAAAATTTATTCGGTGAAAGTTCCCGTAAAGTTGGGAAATTGGGAAAAAGTGATGAAAGTTCCGGTAAAGTTCCTGAAAGATGAAAGTTCCGGTAAAGTTCTGAACAAAATGAAAGTTCCGGTAAAGTTCGGTTTTGACGATTTAAATCGTTATTCATCATTTCTCACTCCAAACACGGAACATTAGGTTTAATATTATGTCAGTGGGAAAAGATTTTACCCCGTGAAAGTAAGTTCTGATCACTTTGGATATCTTTAAAAGCATGAATCCATCCACCCGTAGAGGTTAACCGACCAATGTGTGTACCTACACTGTTATAAATGAACGGAAGCAAGACGCTGATAGTATACGATTCAAAAACCGCTACAGTTTTGACTTTTGCACATCAGAATTCACTGTAAAACCGGAAAATTCTTGGAAAATCTTTGGAAAGTAGATCTTTTACTCCGAAAAACTTCGATTTTATGATCTCAATCGACAGGAAATTCATTTTAGAACCGATTATCATTTTCAAAAAGAGAGTTTCATGCGGTAGATCCTGAGATATGCGTAAGTTTGGCGAAACTCGCGTCAGGTCGGCGCACGCGCGCTTTATATTGCGCTCTCCCTTACTCACGGCGGCTATGAGGATAAACTTAGGACACATTTGGAGGGAGTAACATCTCGCTGAAAGTAACAAAGTTAACGGTTTTCATAAGAGTTGAATCAAAGTTGTGACGAAATTCCGGTTAGAAAGTGTGAGATTCCGTGAAAGTTCCGGTAGAGATGCGGTTGAAGGGTTAGAGTTCAAGTGAAAGTTCCGGTGAAAGATTCGGTAAAAGTTCCTGACTTTTGGCGTGTAAAGTTCTCTGAAAAGTTCCCGGAAAGTTCTGCCGTTACCGGAACTTTTACCGAATCGAACATTTTATTTTTTAGAGTTGATCTGTTTAACCTTTTGACTACTGACAACGTGGCGACGATGACTTCTTCAGAGCAGTTCCATCGTCTTCACCATATTTGAAAGCCTATGAGACCACTCAGACCTCATAGATTCTCCGGGCTTTCATATAGGCAAATTGTAAAAGGCACCCCGGCGAACCGGCACCTCGGCACCACTGCGTCCTCGGCACTAGGCACCGGCACACATATATCGCTAGAAGCATGGCCGTTTTCAAACGCGCTCTAATCTCAATTTTGCAGAATGAGTACGGTAACTCTCACAACGAACAGTTAGATCTTTGTGGATTTAATTTATTATTCTTACTCACAGTTCATTGAAATTAAAGGCGCATCACTTAATCGTTCCTGTGTTTCAAGGCGAAACTGCTACAGTACTAAGTAACCGATTTACGGAGGCCAGATTTTTTTACAGGCAGAGGAAGCTATGTGCGGCATATTGCCAAAAATTTTTTTTTTGAAATTCGAAATTTTTTGTGAATTCAATTCAGAATCTGACGTTCGATTCTGACGTCATCGTTGACGACATCGTCGGTGACGTCGTCGATGACGTCGTTAAAAAATTTTTTGGCAATATGCCCATGCCTAGTGCCGAGGTGCCGGTCCGCCAGGGTGCCTTTTACAATTTGCCTTTCATATACTTCTCATGTGAGTTGTGGCCGGTACGAAGCCATATTGTCGCCACCACGTCTCCATACGGTCGATTTTTGGTGGGAAAAGATTATGGAGTTTACTTTGACTGTCTTGTATTCACTGAGAAGCTGCCTGAAATAACAGACCAGGGATCCTAGACGTACTAACATTAACACATAGCTTCCTCTACCTGTAAAAAAATCTGGCCTCCGTAAATCGGTTACTTAGTAATGTAGAAGTTTCGCCTTGAAACACAAGAACGATTAAGTGATGCGCGTTTAATTTCAAAGACCTGTAAGTAAGAATAATAAATTAAATCCACAAAGATCTAACTGTTCGTTGTGAGAGTTACCGTACTCCTTCTGCAAAATTGAGATTAGAGCGCGTTTGAAAACGGCCATGCTTCTAGCAATATATGTGCATTAATAACATTCATCATATTTTTTCACTTGAAAATCTTCTCAATTTTCCTCTAGACGAACTAAATGCCATTAAATTCGTCAAATTCTTTTTTCGCCTAATTTTACTCTAACTGTTTTATGCTCACTGATGAATTTGTCTCTTGCCGCTTATTCTCTCTCTCTCTCTCTCTCTTTCTCTCTCTCTCTCTCTCTCTCTCTCTCTCTCTCTCTCTCTCTCTCTCTCTCTCTCTCTCTCCCCTCTCTCTTTCTCTCTCTCTCTCTCTCTTTATCTTTATCTCTCTGTCTCTCTCTCTTTCTCTCTCTCTCTCTCTCTCTCTCTCTATCTCTCTCTCTCTCTCTCTCTCTCTCTCTCTCTCTCTCTCTCTCTCTCTCTCTCTCTCTCTCTCTCTCTCTCTCTCTCTCTAACCTTTCAAGATCCAAACAAGACCATGAACTGACAGAGCCTGAGCCACTGAGCTCAACCCTAAGACTGTTCTAGCAAGCCTACGGCCTTATCACTGCAAAAGTGTCAAGCATCACTCCCCAATAGTCGTAGCGCCCCCACTTTGTCAACATGTAAATGGCATTTGGTGCCCCCCTTGGGTAGCCTTCTTCCTTCAACATCCACTTGAAAAACGGCGAAGAAGAAAAAGAAATGTCCACTAGTCTATGTTTTTGAATGGCTAACATTCTCACTTTGAATTTTCTCTCTCACAACCCCGGCCGCGACGGAATTTGGGGTGTGTCACGAGAAGTTGGCCACCCTAGAATTTTACTCATTTTACCACAAATTGTAAAGTGAAAATGTTTGAAGCTATCGTTGGGAACAGTATGCAACGTTCAATATGTCTAGTGAAACATTTTTTAAAGCACAAAAACTTTTGAAAATGAAAGCAGACAAAGCGGCTGCGAAGCGGTTTTATTGTCTTATGTCTTTGCCGAGGTGTGAACTGCCCGGCCACGACGGAATTTGGGGTGTGTCACGAGAAGTTGGCCACCCTAGAATTTTACTCCCGACATGATTCTGAGCCTAGGTTTGAAAGTTACAATAGTCCAAAGCTCGAGCCAGTGTCAGTGCCGAATTCAAGATTTGTAAAAATTGAGATTTTGATTAAAAATTATTTGAAGAGCAGAAATATCTTCAAGAGTTACAGTAGACAGAGAGACTGTAGCTCGATGTCCGAGATTCTTGAGTTTTTTTTGCTCTTCGGTCTCAGAAGATTAAGAAATTTGTCTAGGCTTCTAAACCATATCAGTCTATAACAAGCTATTCTGACCAGATTTATCATTAGAGCGCGTTTACAGCCGACTTACCGACTCGTACCCAGTCAAACTACTAACTAACTACTGGATAGGAACCGGTTGTCGGCTGTCGATTTTACCGCATTCATCTTTTGCCCATCCCAACGGGTCGCCAATTCATGGCGAACCCCTGAACGGTAAGCCTCTGGTGTGAAAACACCCAAATTTGACGTAAAAATAGGTAAAAAAAATATTTCAGAGTACTTTTAACGCTGAGGTGAGAGTGTAGAGCACCATAACTTTTTGCTTCTGATTCTAAATTGGATGATTTTTTCACAATTCAAACTTGAGAGCTTGACTTAAACCTGACCCAAACGC
>OZ022254.1:13989078-14011578 GCA_963978915.1 Caenorhabditis parvicauda | reverse complement strand
AGAGATTTCTTGATTTTTCTGCATTTTTTCGTCAGCTTGACTCGAAATCGCACGAAAATATATCAGTTTTGTGAAGATAAAGAGATTTCTTGATTTTTCTGCATTTTGTCGTCAGCTTGACGCTAAATCACACCGAAACGTATGTTCTGCTGTCATACATACATATGTCATACTCATTTGAATAGATTCCAATCTAATCCCTTGTCTCTTTATTCCTAAGCTAACAAGACCCCATTTTAGGATATGAAAAGTCTACTTCGCATTTTCGAGTCGAAAAAGTCGAAAAAGTAAATTTCCTATGTTTTAAAATCTCAATTTTTTCCATTCAGAGTTTCGTTCGGCGATGATCATACTTTTGTGTATGAAAAAGATGACGATACAACGCCGATTGTTGTGAAACAGCCCTACACAGAGTGAGTCTTTTTTAATATTGATTTTTTGTAGTTCAAGCGATACGGTACTTTGTAGAACTGCAAATTCGCGTCAAGACCCAGATCTGTTTATATTGATCTTTCCAACTTCTCATAATTATATCGATTTCTGAGATTTAACTGACTTTCGAAGTAATTTTACTACTTTTTTTTCCTCTATTTTTCAAATCGCACAATTTTCTCAACATTTTTTCGTATTTTTCGGAAATCACCCATCCCTTACGTGAATAATGTCGCACTTGAGACCGCTTATTTGTTTGTTTCGAATACGAGAGAGAGAGAGAGGATCAGAGAAAAAGAGACGCGTCAAAATATGAAACGAGTGTGTGTGTGTGTGTTCATGTTTGCCTACTCTGCAAATAGAAACTTCACCCCAACTGTTTGATTGAGGTGAAATTTAGTTTCAGAGTGAAACGTATGTGAAAGGGTTTTTTGCTCAAAACTCGCATCGTGGGGAGGGGGCGGAGCCAACCATCGAACGAATGACTTTGAAAAAAGAAGGATTTCTTGTAGCTATGCTCGAGACTTGTAAAGTAGAGTACGACGCTCCAGTTTACACGTCGTGAAAATTCTCAATTTTTGAGGTCCCGTCTTGAAGTTTTTCGAAGTATCGGACATAAAGTTTTCGTCAATTACATCACTCCAGTTTACACTTCGTGGAACCTCTGTTTCATCAATGCATTTTTGAACCTTTCGAGATCCCATTTTGAAAATTTTTCAAAACATCGGACATAAAGATATTCGTCAAGTGCATCACTCCAGTTTACACTTCGTGAAAACTGTGTTTTTCATCAGTGCATTTTAAACCTTCTGACGCCCCTCTTGAAAAATTTCAAAACATCGGACATAAAGATATTCGTCAAGTACATCACTCCAGTTTACACTTCGTAGCGGCTTTAACTTTCATCTTCAATTCAACACCGATCAGAGTGAACCGAGTATCAGTGGGAGAGTTCGAGATAAGACGAGATAGTGAGAGAGAGATAGAGAAGCCAAAACGACGAGAGAGTGTTAGAGGCGGAGAGAGAGCAGAGATGGCAGAAAGAGTGTGCAAATCCCTCTCACACTCACATATCTGCCCCTCGCCAACTCGTTCGGAAATTCCCAGAGGTATCAAACCGACCCTAAGCCACAACACACAGACTTGATCACAAATGGACAAGTAAGTTTTCGAAAGACCCGTATTGGTCATAAAGTCGCCGCCGGCGCTTCACCTCGATGGCCTTTTGGTTAACGCATTTGCCTGGTACCAGAAAGGCCGGGGTTCAATTCACCGACTCTTTTTTTGCATTTTCTGAATGTTATATTTTTGTCCCTAGCCTTTTGGTTAAAGCGTTTGCTTGCGACCAGACAAGTCACGAGTTCGAGTCCCCAACCTGTTTTTTGCTTTTTCTGAAAGTCATATTTTGTGACTTGTCTTTGGCCTTTTGGTTAACGAATTTTACTGTAATCTTCATCTAACGTATTAAACTGAGAATATATTTCTACTTTATTATTACCACAGTTTTCTGATTTTCACATTTTTTGACTTTCTCATTTTTTTCCTTTCGATTAACACATTTGTTTCAGGAGCTCAGGTTCAACTCACCGTCCCCATCGATATTTTTTTGTTTTTTTCTTATTTTTGCTCCGACTCTCGGTTGTCTCTAGTTTGAATCAATTTGAGCCATATAGATAAATCATCTAATTTTTGAAAAGTGGCAATTACTGTAACAGGTACAGCAACATCAAGTCCTTAAAATAATGACAACAAAATTTTAAAAAGTTTATGACCTCGTCCCAAGGGGCCTATAGGCCGCTCTGACAGCTGAATGTCATGTTTTTGTTGCCTTATCTAGTGTCACAAGCTTAAGCCGCAACCTTAGGGTTTGGGCCTTGAGCCTGATGCTTGAAGGTAGGCCGTAGACCAACCCACACAGAAATCGATTGTGATCGGTTTCATGCACTTTGCTGTTCTGTTTGTCGTTTAGACGTTTCTCTACCACCTGTTTCGTTTTTTTTCGGGACAATAGGTAGGGAGAAAGAGAGAGAGAGAGAGAGAGAGAGAGAGAGAGAGAGAGAGAAAGAGAGAGAGAGAGAGAGAGAGAGAGAGAGAGAGAGAGAGAGAGAGAGAGAGAAAGAGAGAGTGATAGAAAGAAAGAGAGAGAGAGAAAGAGAAAGAGAAAGAGAAAGAGAGAGAGAGAGAGAGAGAGAGAGAGAGAGAGAGAGAGAGAGAGAGAGAGAGAGAGAGAGAGAGAAAGAAAAAAGAGAGAGAGGGAGAGAAAAAAAGAAAGAAAGAGAGAGAGGGAGAGAGAGAGAGAGAGAGAGAGAGAGAGAGAGAGAGAGAGAGAGAGAGAGAAAGAGAGAGAGGGAGAGAGAGAGAGAGAGAGAGAGAGAGAGAGAGAGAGAGAAAGAGAGAGAGAGAGAGAGAGAGAGAGAGAGAGAGAGAGAGAGAGAGAGAGAGAGAGAGAGAGAGAGCAAAATCATGTCATGTACCTACTCTATTGCACTCTCTTGACAACTGTTCCTTTACATTTTACTTCAAACTTTTCGAGTTCAAGTTTCTCGAAGATTTTTTTCTTTAAAGTTTGACTGAAATCCTGGAGCATAATCTTCTCTTAGCCTCAACTCGACGCTAATAATTCATGAAGGACTTAACTTTGCTCCAAAAGAGTGAAAAACGACCATTTGAAGAACTTCTGGAATGTAAATAAGGTTTTTGCTCTGTGTTTTCTAGATTTCCAATTGTTTTTTAACTTTTTAGACCTTTTTTTGACAATTCTAAACTTTTTGTTGAATTACTCTATTTTGGAATTTTACTTTGGGTTTTCTAGATTTCTTAATTTTTTGACTTTTTAGACCATCCTTTTTTTCAGAATTTTTATATTGAATCAGTTGAAATTCGCCAAGTCACTGATTTATTTGACTTCCTCGAACTTTTTTTGAATTTCTCGGACTTTTACTGAGACTAACTTTTTCTAGTTATGAAAATTAAGTTTTCCAGGTCTTTTCTTCAAAATAAAAATCCTAGGCCACCGTTTGTCCAAAATTCAAACTCCTAGACCAAAAGTTGTTGGCGTTTTTCGGAAAGAAACAATTTTTTGAAGGTTCAACTTCCTAGACCACCCTTTCTCACATTCCTAGGTCATCTTTGCCATAATTTATTGGCAATACTCGGAAAGAAACAAATTTTTCAGAGACCACCTGTTTTTTCCAAAATTCATTTCCTAGATCATCCTTTTTTTCAAAATTAAACTTCCTAGACCACCCCTTCTCACATTCCTAGGTCCGGGTAAGAACGGGAGCTGGTGAAGAGATGAAAAATGTACTGCTAGCGTCTTACTTGGGTCGTAAAGACCCTCTCTCGAAGAAACCAAACGGATGCGAGAGAAAAGGAAGGACATGTTTCGATTAACCCTAGTCTTCTTAGTCCCTACAAACCAATTTGATTAGAAGTCGAACCAGTCTGTTCTTTTTGGAGTGATAAAAACCAAGTACGACCACTTATTAAGGTCTTAATCGACTTGAAAAGATTTTCAATAAGCTTTTAACACGTTTCCTCTACATATCCTCTGTTAACTAAATAGTGTTGATATGAAGTTCATAGGTCGTTGATAGCAGTTTATGAAGTTCATGTGCTGTTGATATCAACGACCTATGAACTTCGTGTCGAAGGTATTTAGTTTATAGAGTCTAGAGACGAAATATCGATGATATGAAGTTCATGTGCTTTTGATGAATTTTTATGACGTTCATGTGCTGTTGATAGATTATATGATATATGTTTTATGACGTTCATAGGCTGTAGATATCTACGACCTAAGAAGTAAATGCGCTGTTAATATCAACCGCCTATGAAGTGGTATTCCGTTTCTAGAGAATGATACTCTTGAAAGGTACTTTTTTGGATTTTCTCGATTTTTATGACATCTAATTTTCACATCTTTTGACCTTCTCAATTTTTGCGTCCTTGGCCTTTTGGTTAACGCATTTGTCTATGATTTCAGAGGCTCATTTTCGATTCACCGACCCCATCGATTTTTTTTTGCTTTTTCTTAGATTAACCCTTATCACTCCAGTTGAAAAAAAGAGGCATTTCATCTTTCCAACTGTTAAAAAAATACTATCCAACAAGCCTTAAAGTTTCATAAGACTTTAATGAGTTTATGATGTCCTTTTCTAAGCGCCTAATACTGTTTCCTCTGATGTATGATCGCTACAGTTCCAATACTTTTGATCTTCACTGTAATGACTTTTTTGAAAAAATCTGACTTTCCCATCGAAAAGACACCAATTTGGTGTAATCATAGAATTTCGCCGACTTTTCCCACTATTTGGCTGCACCAATTTGGCGCCACAGCCCACCTCCCATCTGGTCTAATTAAACATTGTTGAATGTGTGTTTTACTACCTATTGCATAGTTGGCGCACCAATGACACCAAGGGTGCACCAATTTGGCGGCTCGCAGATGGCGAAAAGCTAATGGGCAGTGGATAATTATATGCATGCTTACCGCTTTCAATTCCGTTCACTTTTTGATTGTTGCACCATTTTGGTGTACACCATGTAACCGCTCATCATTGACACCAAGGGTGCACCAACTTGGCGGCTTGCAGATGGCGAATAACTAATTATACGCGCGTTTACCGCTTTTATTTCATGGTGTTTTTGGGGCACCATTTAGGTGTATCCCAGGTAACCGCTCACCATTGACACCAAAGTTGCACCAATGGTGCACCAATTTGGCGCCTCGAAGGTGGCGAATAGATGTTGGTCACTGTCAAATTATACAAACGTTCACCATTTTCATTTCATGATGTTTTTTGGTGCACCATTTTTGTGTACACCATGTAACCGCTAACCATTGACACCAAGGTTGCACCAATGGTGCACCAATTTGGCGGCTCGCAGATGGCGAATAGCTGTTGGTCACTGTCAAATCATACAAACGTTCACCATTTTCATTTCATGGTGTTTTTTTTGGTGCACCATTTTGGTGTACACCATGTAACCGCTAACCATTGACACCAATGTTGCACCAAATGGGTGGCTTGCAGATGGCGAATAGCTAATGGTCACTGTCTAATTACAAGAGCATTTACCGCTTTCATTTCATGGATTTTTTTATTGGTGCACCATTTTGTACACCATCATGTTAATTCACCAATGACACCAATGGCGCACCAATTGGGCGATTTACAGCTGGCGAAGAGTTAATGGTCAGTGGCAAATTATATGCATGCTTACTGCTTTCAATTCGGTTTATTTTTTAAGTGTTGCACCATTTTGGTGCACACCATGTAACCGTTAACCAATGACACCAATGGCACACCAATTTTGCGGTTTGCAGATGGCGGATGGTCACTGTCTAATTATACGCGTGTTTACCGCTTTCATTTCATGGTGGTTTTGATTGGTGTACAAAATGGTGTTGAATCACCAATGACACCAATGGTGCACCAATTTGGCGGTTTTTCGATTAATATTACTTTTCACCAATTGGTGCGCCATTTTGGTGACACACACCAATGGTGTACACTACTTACCCCCCCCCCCCCCCCCTTCCCCAATCACTTTGTTGTGATCGGGGTGTGTGACGACTATCTGTTTGGCGAGCCACCACCAACCCAAAAAGCTTGCTCACCAATCGATGCAGGCCACGCCCCCTCCCCCTCCTAACATAGTGGCCCTTCCCTTTTGTGTCCATTTTTCCCACTCCCGGCTCGCGTTCAACCCTTTTTAATGAGCCGTTAAGTGGAGTGACGTTCTTGCAGCTTTAATTACCGTTTTTTGAAGACTTAGACCATTGATTTTTGAATTCCTAGAATGAAGCCTTGTTGAAATTCTCATACTCGATCCTCACTCGAATCCCTAGAATGGATTTTTCCCTTATCGACATCGTACGACTGTTTTTTGAAAATAGACAACCTAGACCATTTTTTTTGAATAACTCGGAGACTCCTAGAACCAGCTTCAAATAGCATTTTTAACCTTGTTTTTGTAGGTTTTAACATTCTAGACCATTATTTTTCAATTTCCTCGAACTGAGACTACTGGAACCAGATTTAATAAGAATTTTAAACCTCATTTTTCTGACGATAGTCATCCTAGACGATCATTTTTCAACTTCCTCAAAATAGAACGTCCAAAACCAGCTTCAAATAGCATGTGAAACCTCGTTTTTCCGACGATAGACATGCTAGACCATAATTTTTCAACTTCCCTGAACTTGTACTTCAAAAACCAGCTCCAAATCGCATTTCAAACCTAGTTTTTCTGACGATAAACATGCTAGACCATAATTTTTCAACTTCCTCGAACCCAGTTTGTTATTTCGTGTTTTTGGTGGTGTTTCTCATCCAAAATTCTCTCTTTTTTTGTTTATCCGGAAACAAAAAACCAGAGAGCTCATCACGAATTTTGTTTTGCAGCGTCGAGGCCAAAAATTTTCAGCTCGCTGAACTTTTTTTTGAACCTCAGATTCCTTAAAGCTTTAGGTTTTTTGGTTTTGATCTAGAGTGATTCAGCAATTTTCAGGTCAAACCTTAAAATAACCATAATTTTTTCTTATTTTGATCTTAAGTTACCTAACGAGCCAAAGGTCAAAACCTTGAGTTGTTTTTTTTTAAGTTGTTAGATTCCTTAAAGCTTAAGGGTTTATTTAGTTTAGTTTTGTTTAATTGCAATTTTCTCTAGAATGGGATCTAAGTGAGTTAGTGGCCCTCAAGCGGCTTAACGACCCTTAGACCAAAACCTAAGAAAAGCACTTTGACTCATGAGAGTTTCCATGCATTTTTCATATGTTCCCTTTGACGACTTGAAGCGTTTGAGACCTTAGGCTTAAGGTATTCTCTTAGTATCTGTTCTTATCGTATTAACCCCAACGTTGACTCTCCCTTATTGAAATACACTTGAAGTAATGGAATTAGCCTCGAAGCCAGACAATGTCGTCTTATTGCGTGTCTCGAGTATTAGTTCTGGTCTTGATGAAGCAACCGAGATGTCGATACTCAGTTGCTTTTGGCTGCGTATCGCGATAATCAACTCATTGTACTATTCTCCTATTGGACTCATAGAATCATGACGATGTCGATACGCAGTTGCTTTTGGCTGCGTATCGCGATAATCAACTCACTGTACTATTTTCCTATTGGAGTCATAGAATTATGACGATGTCGATACGCAGTTGCGTTTGGCTGCGTATCGCGATAATCAACTCATTGTACTATTTTCCTATTGGAGTCATAGAATCATGACGATGTCGATACGCAGTTGCTTTTGGCTTATCGCGATAATCAACTCATTGTACTATTTTCCTATTGGACTCATAGAATCATTACGATGTCGATACGCAGTTGCTTTTGGCTGCGTATCGCGATAATCAACTCATTGTACTATTTTCCTATTGGACTCATAGAATCATTACGATGTCGATACGCAGTTGCTTTTGGCTGCCTATCGCGATAATCAACTCATTGTACTATTTTCCTATTGGACTCATAGAATCATTACGATGTCGATACTCAGTAATCATATCTCGTAACTGCGTATCATCCAAATTATGCCTCGATCCCGAGTCTTCCTCAAAACGATGTTGACCTTGTGCATCACAAAATTGTGTCGATACTCAGTTTTAGCAAGCTGCGTATCGAAAATATGTTACATTGTTCATTACATAAATGATGTCGATACTCAGTTATCCAGAAACTGCGTATCACAAAATTGTGTCAATACTCAGTTTTATTGATCTGCAGATACGTTTTCCGATGTGCGCGGACTATCCGCGGGTTTCGCCGAATCTCGAAAAATCATCAAATTTCCGTTTTTCAGAGCCGACGCTCCAGTCGAAAAAGTTTTCGTCACAGTCGAAACAGTCGTTCCCGGAGCACCGAGCCCGATACCACCTCCAGCACAATTTGAAGAAATCCGAAGGGTCGCCGTCAGCCCACCTCTGCCGACCAAGTAAGATTTAAGAAAGTGCAAAAATTGGGAAGGGGATCGAACTTGAGAAGTTGAACAGGTAGAAAAAAGCAAAAATTTGTGGGATCAAGGAAGGGATCGAACTTGAGGTGAAAAAAATTGAAAATTTGAGAAAAAACAAAAATCGTGGAGGGAGGAGAGGACCGAACTTTTGAGACTAAAAACAGTAGAAAAGTAAGGAACAAAGAAAAAGCTCCCCTTCAAATGAGCGAAAATGATCACATTTCCTGAAAAATTGGAAAAAGCAAAAATATCAAGCTCACGGGAAGGGATCGAACTTTTGAGTATGAAACTTTAAAATTTGAAGAGACATGAACATTCTTCAGGCGAGGTAAGTTCAGCTTTGGTCTGAATCAGCCGTGTTTTGTGAATTTTGGTACACGTGTGTCGTTCTCTCTCTCTCTCTCTCTCTCTCTCTCTCTCTCTCTCTCTCTCTCTCTCTCTCTCTCTCTTTCTCTCTCTCTCTCTCTCTCTCTCTCTCTCTCTCTCTCTCTCTCTCTCTCTCTCTTTCTCTCTCTCTCAGTCTCTTTCAGTCTCTCTCAGTTTTTTCTCTCTCTCTCTTTCTATCTATCTGTCTATCTCTCTCTCTCTCTCTCTCTCTTTCTCTCTCTCTCTCTCTCCCTGTCTCTCTCTCTCTCTCTCTCTCTCTCTCTCAATCTCTCGCTATTAAAGTCCACGCCGACGACAGAAAAATCCAGAAAACAATCAATAAATCGATATCTTCCAGAAAAATGACGGACATTGAGAATCCATTCCGACCCGAAGAAGTCCTATACCATGAAGTTGACCCCATCGTCGAACAGTATCTTCATAAACCTTTCCCGCCATCAAGGCCTGGAAGTGCACAGAATACACCGACGAAACAGGCGAATGGGTTAGCTTTTTTTCCATTTTTTACTCAAAAACTAAACAATAAAATATAAAGTATGTTTTGTCCCAATAACCACAGGCTTTTACAATCTTAAATGAAGTCACAATAATTTTGAGTTATTTTTTTATAAATTTGAAAAATTCTGAAACAGATGGTGAGAAAACTGGGAAAAGTCTTTCAGTTTTTTGACGATTCAGAGAAAATTAGGAAATGAAAAGCATATAAGTCACCTATTTTTAACTTATTTTAACGAGTTTTAGAGAATGAAGGCTATGCCAGGAAAGATAATCATCATTAATGAGTAATTTCAGAAAATTTTTGACATTGTAACCAAAATTTTCAAAATAAATTCAAATTGCCGCCAATAATCACGCCATGTTTCAGACACCAAGATTCACCAGTCTACCTGCAGAATGGCTTGAGTAAGGAGCAGCTGATCCACAACGAAAAGGAAGCACAAAAAGAGCCGTTAATAGTAACGGATGGACCGCAAAAGTGAGTAGACGGAGAGTCGCGGACCTGCCGCGGGTTTCGCCGATTAGGAAAAGGGGCGTGTCACAAGCTGGGTAGATCAAATTTATCTTCCAGATCAAATGGCAACGACTACAACGTGGAACTACCCCCAGCCAACAAGGTAGAAATGGTCGAACTGAAAAAGAAAAAGTGCGGTTGCTGTTCGGTACAGTAACGGATACTGTAGCGACTACCGTAACACCTTTTTTGTCATCATATCAGAATTGAAACCGAATCACACATGGGCAGCTTGGTGGAGAGACAAAGGCAGTGTATGCACAGAAAACTTTTTGTGACGCGCAAATGCGTCCACTGCTTTTGTCCCACATCGAGTTGTCAAAAAAGATGCTTTTATTCGCTATCTTACTTTTACCCTACTCCCTTTGTTCCGGACACGTGCTCGGCACAAAAAGGACACGTACCCGCCACATTATTATAGAGATCATCTAGTGATTTTTTCTACTACAACGAGTTTCTTGTTTAACTTCATTTTTTACTCACACCGGTTTAACAATTTTGGTGAATGAAAGATTTTTTGTAGAGACCTGAACCTTTCATTCATCCTGCCCTACTTTCGATGGAACTAGTGTGACCTAGGATTTACAAGAATCTAGAAAACCTAGTCCATTGCCCCCCGAAAAACCAAATCGCTTGTGTTCCCCGCTTTTTTCTGACAACAAAATGTGAAATGAGCTTGGTATAATGAAAATTTTTATAATTTGAGGTGTTGCTTTATTTTCGGGACAAAGGTGTAGCTGTATTTTCTTCACCACTCATAATCTGAACAATTTTTTTCCGGACCCAAAATCGACAAAATCCGTGGGCTATAGCATTAATGTGATTTTTGAGGTCAAAAATATTGTGTCTCCGAATCACTCAGAACCTAGTGAAAATCATTTCTGAATGATTGGAGAACAACGGAATCACAAAATGGAGGCTCTTTCGATCAGTTTCTCCGAGTTACAGAGTGTGATGGTTGCCTAGGGGTATTCCAGCTTTGAAGTACTGTAACAGCAGAACGAAGGCTCAGAATCACGTCAGACTAACTTTATTCTGATTCTAAAACGTTTCCTGTTTAATACCAATCAAAATCTCAACATTTTTTTCCGGACCCAAAATCGAAAAAATCCATGGGCATTCTTCTTCCTTCCAAAAATCCTTATGTGATTTTTGGGGTCCAAAATTTTGTGTCTCCGAATGTCTTGGAAGATGTCTAATATCATTTCTAAAGTGTTGGAGAACAACGGAATCACAAATTGGAGGCTCTTTCGATCAGTTTCTTCGAGTTACAGAGTGTGATGGTTGCCTAGGGGTATGACAGCTTTGAAGTACTGTAACAGCAGAACGAAGGCTCAGAATCACGTCAGACTAACTTTATTCTGATTCTAAAACGTTTCCTGTTTAATACCAATCAAAATCTCAACATTTTTTTCCGGACCCAAAATCGAAAAAATCCATGGGCTATAGCCTTATGTGATTTTTGGGGTCCAAAATTTTGTGTCTCCGAATGTCTTGGAAGATGTCTAATATCATTTCTAAAGTGTTGGAGAACAACGGAATCACAAATTGGAGGCTCTTTCGATCAGTTTCTTCGAGTTACAGAGTGTGATGGTTGCCTAGGGGTATGACAGCTTTGAAGTACTGTAACAGCAGAACGAAGGCTCAGAATCACGTCAGACTAACTTTATTCTGATTCTAAAACGTTTCCTGTTTAATACCAATCAAAATCTCAACATTTTTTCCGGACCCAAAATCGAAAAAATCCATGGGCTATAGCCTTATGTGATTTTTGGGGTCCAAAATTTTGTGACTCCGAATGTCTTGGAAGATGTCTAATATCATTTCTAAAGTGTTGGAGAACAACGGAATCACAAATTGGAGGCTCTTTCGATCAGTTTCTTCGAGTTACAGAGTGTGATGGTTGCCTAGGGGTATTCCAGCTTTGAAGTACTGTAACAGCAGAACGAAGGCTCAGAATCACGTCAGACTAACTTTATTCTGATTCTAAAACGTTTCCTGTTTAATACCAATCAAAATCTCAACATTTTTTCCGGACCCAAAATCGAAAAAATCCATGGGCTATAGCCTTATGTGATTTTTGGGGTCCAAAATTTTGTGACTCCGAATGTCTTGGAAGATGTCTAATATCATTTCTAAAGTGTTGGAGAACAACGGAATCACAAATTGGAGGCTCTTTCGATCAGTTTCTTCGAGTTACAGAGTGTGATGGTTGCCTAGGGGTATTCCAGCTTCGAAGTACTGTAACAGCAGAACGAAGGCTCAGAATCACGTCAGACTAACTTTATTCTGATTCTAAAACGTTTCCTGTTTAATACCAATCAAAATCTCAACATTTTTTTCCGGACTCAAAATCGAAAATTTTCATGGGCTATAGCCTTATGTGATTTTTGGGGTCCAAAATTTTGTGTCTCCGAATGTCTTGGAAGATGTCTAATATCATTTCTAAAGTGTTGGAGAACAACGGAATCACAAATTGGAGGCTCTTTCGATCAGTTTCTTCGAGTTACAGAGTGTGATGGTTGCCTAGGGGTATGACAGCTTTGAAGTACTGTAACAGCAGAACGAAGGCTCAGAATCACGTCAGACTAACTTTATTCTGATTCTAAAACGTTTCCTGTTTAATACCAATCAAAATCTCAACATTTTTTTCCGGACTCAAAATCGAAAATTTTCATGGGCTATAGCCTTATGTGATTTTTGGGGTCAAAAATTTTGTGTCTCCGAAAGTCTTGGAAGAGTTTTAATATCATTTCTTAAGTGTTGGAGAACAACGGATTTATAAATTGGAGGCTCTTTCGATCAGTTTCTTCGAGTTACAGAGTGTGATGGTTGCCTAGGGGTATTCCAGCTTTGAAGTACTGTAACAGCAGAACGAAGGCTCAGAATCACGTCAGACTAACTTTATTCTGATTCTAAAACGTTTCCTGTTTAATACCAATCAAAATCTCAACATTTTTTCCGGACTCAAAATCGAAAATTTTCATGGGCTATAGCCTTATGTGATTTTTGGGGTCAAAAATTTTGTGTCTCCGAAAGTCTTGGAAGGTGTTTAATATCATTTCTTAAGTGTTGGAGAACAACGGATTTATAAATTGGAGGCTCTTTCGATCAGTTTCTTCGAGTTACAGAGTGTGATGGTTGCCTAGGGGTATTCCAGCTTCGAAGTACTGTAACAGCAGAACGAAGGCTCAGAAGCACATCAGAGTAACTCCATTCCGATTCTAAAACGTTTCTGCATCAATACCAATCAAAATCTCAACATTTTTTTCCGGACTCAAAATCGAAAATTTTCATGGGCTATAGCCTTATGTGATTTTTGGGGTCAAAAATTTTGTGTCTCCGAAAGTCTTGGAAGAGGTTTAATATCATTTCTTAAGTGTTGGAGAACAACGGATTTATAAATTGGAGGCTCTTTCGATCAGTTTCTTCGAGTTACAGAGTGTGATGGTTGCCTAGGGGTATTCCAGCTTTGAAGTACTGTAACAGCAGAACGAAGGCTCAGAATCACGTCAGACTAACTTTATTCTGATTCTAAAACGTTTCCTGTTTAATACCAATCAAAATCTCAACATTTTTTCCGGACCCAAAATCGAAAAAATCCATGGGCTATAGCCTTATGTGATTTTTGGGGTCCAAAATTTTGTGACTCCGAATGTCTTGGAAGATGTCTAATATCATTTCTAAAGTGTTGGAGAACAACGGAATCACAAATTGGAGGCTCTTTCGATCAGTTTCTTCGAGTTACAGAGTGTGATGGTTGCCTAGGGGTATGACAGCTTTGAAGTACTGTAACAGCAGAACGAAGGCTCAGAATCACGTCAGACTAACTTTATTCTGATTCTAAAACGTTTCCTGTTTAATACCAATCAAAATCTCAACATTTTTTCCGGACCCAAAATCGAAAAAATCCATGGGCTATAGCCTTATGTGATTTTTGGGGTCCAAAATTTTGTGACTCCGAATGTCTTGGAAGATGTCTAATATCATTTCTAAAGTGTTGGAGAACAACGGAATCACAAATTGGAGGCTCTTTCGATCAGTTTCTTCGAGTTACAGAGTGTGATGGTTGCCTAGGGGTATTCCAGCTTCGAAGTACTGTAACAGCAGAACGAAGGCTCAGAATCACGTCAGACTAACTTTATTCTGATTCTAAAACGTTTCCTGTTTAATACCAATCAAAATCTCAACATTTTTTTCCGGACTCAAAATCGAAAATTTTCATGGGCTATAGCCTTATGTGATTTTTGGGGTCAAAAATTTTGTGTCTCCGAAAGTCTTGGAAGAGGTTTAATATCATTTCTTAAGTGTTGGAGAACAACGGATTTATAAATTGGAGGCTCTTTCGATCAGTTTCTTCGAGTTACAGAGTGTGATGGTTGCCTAGGGGTATTCCAGCTTTGAAGTACTGTAACAGCAGAACGAAGGCTCAGAATCACGTCAGACTAACTTTATTCTGATTCTAAAACGTTTCCTGTTTAATACCAATCAAAATCTCAACATTTTTTTCCGGACTCAAAATCGAAAATTTTCATGGGCTATAGCCTTATGTGATTTTTGGGGTCAAAAATTTTGTGTCTCCGAAAGTCTTGAAAGAGGTTTAATATCATTTCTTAAGTGTTGGAGAACAACGGATTTATAAATTGGAGGCTCTTTCGATCAGTTTCTTCGAGTTACAGAGTGTGATGGTTGCCTAGGGGTATTCCAGCTTTGAAGTACTGTAACAGCAGAACGAAGGCTCAGAATCACGTCAGACTAAATTTATTCTGATTCTAAAACGTTTCCTGTTTAATACCAATCAAAATCTCAACATTTTTTTCCGGACTCAAAATCGAAAATTTTCATGGGCTATAGCCTTATGTGATTTTTGGGGTCAAAAATTTTGTGTCTCCGAAAGTCTTGGAAGGTGTTTAATATCATTTCTTAAGTGTTGGAGAACAACGGATTTATAAATTGGAGGCTCTTTCGATCAGTTTCTTCGAGTTACAGAGTGTGATGGTTGCCTAGGGGTATTCCAGCTTCGAAGTACTGTAACAGCAGAACGAAGGCTCAGAATCACGTCAGACTAACTTTATTCTGATTCTAAAACGTTTCCTGTTTAATACCAATCAAAATCTCAACATTTTTTCCGGACCCAAAATCGAAAAAATCCATGGGCTATAGCCTTATGTGATTTTTGGGGTCCAAAATTTTGTGACTCCGAATGTCTTGGAAGATGTCTAATATCATTTCTAAAGTGTTGGAGAACAACGGAATCACAAATTGGAGGCTCTTTCGATCAGTTTCTTCGAGTTACAGAGTGTGATGGTTGCCTAGGGGTATGACAGCTTTGAAGTACTGTAACAGCAGAACGAAGGCTCAGAATCACGTCAGACTAACTTTATTCTGATTCTAAAACGTTTCCTGTTTAATACCAATCAAAATCTCAACATTTTTTCCGGACCCAAAATCGAAAAAATCCATGGGCTATAGCCTTATGTGATTTTTGGGGTCCAAAATTTTGTGACTCCGAATGTCTTGGAAGATGTCTAATATCATTTCTAAAGTGTTGGAGAACAACGGAATCACAAATTGGAGGCTCTTTCGATCAGTTTCTTCGAGTTACAGAGTGTGATGGTTGCCTAGGGGTATTCCAGCTTCGAAGTACTGTAACAGCAGAACGAAGGCTCAGAATCACGTCAGACTAACTTTATTCTGATTCTAAAACGTTTCCTGTTTAATACCAATCAAAATCTCAACATTTTTTTCCGGACTCAAAATCGAAAATTTTCATGGGCTATAGCCTTATGTGATTTTTGGGGTCAAAAATTTTGTGTCTCCGAAAGTCTTGAAAGAGGTTTAATATCATTTCTTAAGTGTTGGAGAACAACGGATTTATAAATTGGAGGCTCTTTCGATCAGTTTCTTCGAGTTACAGAGTGTGATGGTTGCCTAGGGGTATTCCAGCTTTGAAGTACTGTAACAGCAGAACGAAGGCTCAGAATCACGTCAGACTAACTTTATTCTGATTCTAAAACGTTTCCTGTTTAATACCAATCAAAATCTCAACATTTTTTTCCGGACTCAAAATCGAAAATTTTCATGGGCTATAGCCTTATGTGATTTTTGGGGTCAAAAATTTTGTGTCTCCGAAAGTCTTGGAAGAGGTTTAATATCATTTCTTAAGTGTTGGAGAACAACGGATTTATAAATTGGAGGCTCTTTCGATCAGTTTCTTCGAGTTACAGAGTGTGATGGTTGCCTAGGGGTATTCCAGCTTTGAAGTACTGTAACAGCAGAACGAAGGCTCAGAATCACGTCAGACTAACTTTATTCTGATTCTAAAACGTTTCCTGTTTAATACCAATCAAAATCTCAACATTTTTTTCCGGACTCAAAATCGAAAATTTTCATGGGCTATAGCCTTATGTGATTTTTGGGGTCAAAAATTTTGTGTCTCCGAAAGTCTTGGAAGAGGTTTAATATCATTTCTTAAGTGTTGGAGAACAACGGATTTATAAATTGGAGGCTCTTTCGATCAGTTTCTTCGAGTTACAGAGTGTGATGGTTGCCTAGGGGTATTCCAGCTTCGAAGTACTGTAACAGCAGAACGAAGGCTCAGAATCACATCAGAGTAACTCCATTCCGATTCTAAAACGTTTCTGCATCAATACCAATCAAAATCTCAACATTTTTTTCCGGACTCAAAATCGAAAATTTTCATGGGCTATAGCCTTATGTGATTTTTGGGGTCAAAAATTTTGTGTCTCCGAAAGTCTTGGAAGAGGTTTAATATCATTTCTTAAGTGTTGGAGAACAACGGATTTATAAATTGGAGGCTCTTTCGATCAGTTTCTTCGAGTTACAGAGTGTGATGGTTGCCTAGGGGTATTCCAGCTTTGAAGTACTGTAACAGCAGAACGAAGGCTCAGAATCACGTCAGACTAACTTTATTCTGATTCTAAAACGTTTCCTGTTTAATACCAATCAAAATCTCAACATTTTTTTCCGGACTCAAAATCGAAAATTTTCATGGGCTATAGCCTTATGTGATTTTTGGGGTCAAAAATTTTGTGTCTCCGAAAGTCTTGAAAGAGGTTTAATATCATTTCTTAAGTGTTGGAGAACAACGGATTTATAAATTGGAGGCTCTTTCGATCAGTTTCTTCGAGTTACAGAGTGTGATGGTTGCCTAGGGGTATTCCAGCTTTGAAGTACTGTAACAGCAGAACGAAGGCTCAGAATCACGTCAGACTAACTTTATTCTGATTCTAAAACGTTTCCTGTTTAATACCAATCAAAATCTCAACATTTTTTTCCGGACTCAAAATCGAAAATTTTCATGGGCTATAGCCTTATGTGATTTTTGGGGTCAAAAATTTTGTGTCTCCGAAAGTCTTGGAAGAGGTTTAATATCATTTCTTAAGTGTTGGAGAACAACGGATTTATAAATTGGAGGCTCTTTCGATCAGTTTCTTCGAGTTACAGAGTGTGATGGTTGCCTAGGGGTATTCCAGCTTTGAAGTACTGTAACAGCAGAACGAAGGCTCAGAATCACGTCAGACTAACTTTATTCTGATTCTAAAACGTTTCCTGTTTAATACCAATCAAAATCTCAACATTTTTTTCCGGACTCAAAATCGAAAATTTTCATGGGCTATAGCCTTATGTGATTTTTGGGGTCAAAAATTTTGTGTCTCCGAAAGTCTTGGAAGAGGTTTAATATCATTTCTTAAGTGTTGGAGAACAACGGATTTATAAATTGGAGGCTCTTTCGATCAGTTTCTTCGAGTTACAGAGTGTGATGGTTGCCTAGGGGTATTCCAGCTTCGAAGTACTGTAACAGCAGAACGAAGGCTCAGAATCACATCAGAGTAACTCCATTCCGATTCTAAAACGTTTCTGCATCAATACCAATCAAAATCTCAACATTTTTTTCCGGACTCAAAATCGAAAATTTTCATGGGCTATAGCCTTATGTGATTTTTGGGGTCAAAAATTTTGTGTCTCCGAAAGTCTTGGAAGAGGTTTAATATCATTTCTTAAGTGTTGGAGAACAACGGATTTATAAATTGGAGGCTCTTTCGATCAGTTTCTTCGAGTTACAGAGTGTGATGGTTGCCTAGGGGTATTCCAGCTTTGAAGTACTGTAACAGCAGAACGAAGGCTCAGAATCACGTCAGACTAACTTTATTCTGATTCTAAAACGTTTCCTGTTTAATACCAATCAAAATCTCAACATTTTTTTCCGGACTCAAAATCGAAAATTTTCATGGGCTATAGCCTTATGTGATTTTTGGGGTCAAAAATTTTGTGTCTCCGAAAGTCTTGAAAGAGGTTTAATATCATTTCTTAAGTGTTGGAGAACAACGGATTTATAAATTGGAGGCTCTTTCGATCAGTTTCTTCGAGTTACAGAGTGTGATGGTTGCCTAGGGGTATTCCAGCTTTGAAGTACTGTAACAGCAGAACGAAGGCTCAGAATCACGTCAGACTAACTTTATTCTGATTCTAAAACGTTTCCTGTTTAATACCAATCAAAATCTCAACATTTTTTTCCGGACTCAAAATCGAAAATTTTCATGGGCTATAGCCTTATGTGATTTTTGGGGTCAAAAATTTTGTGTCTCCGAAAGTCTTGGAAGAGGTTTAATATCATTTCTTAAGTGTTGGAGAACAACGGATTTATAAATTGGAGGCTCTTTCGATCAGTTTCTTCGAGTTACAGAGTGTGATGGTTGCCTAGGGGTATTCCAGCTTTGAAGTACTGTAACAGCAGAACGAAGGCTCAGAATCACGTCAGACTAACTTTATTCTGATTCTAAAACGTTTCCTGTTTAATACCAATCAAAATCTCAACATTTTTTTCCGGACTCAAAATCGAAAATTTTCATGGGCTATAGCCTTATGTGATTTTTGGGGTCAAAAATTTTGTGTCTCCGAAAGTCTTGGAAGGTGTTTAATATCATTTCTTAAGTGTTGGAGAACAACGGATTCATAAATTGGAGGCTCTTTCGATCAGTTTCTTCGAGTTACAGAGTGTGATGGTTGCCTAGGGGTATTCTAGCTTTGAAGTACTGTAACAGCAGAACGAAGGCTCAGAATCACGTCAGACTAACTTTATTCTGATTCTAAAACGTTTCCTGTTTAATACCAATCAAAATCTCAACATTTTTTTCCGGACCCAAAATCGAAAATTTTCATGGGCTATAGCCTTATGTGATTTTTGGGGTCAAAAATTTTGTGTCTCCGAAAGTCTTGGAAGAGGTTTAATATCATTTCTTAAGTGTTGGAGAACAACGGATTTATAAATTGGAGGCTCTTTCGATCAGTTTCTTCGAGTTACAGAGTGTGATGGTTGCCTAGGGGTATTCCAGCTTTGAAGTACTGTAACAGCAGAACGAAGGCTCAGAATCACGTCAGACTAACTTTATTCTGATTCTAAAACGTTTCCTGTTTAATACCAATCAAAATCTCAACATTTTTTTCCGGACTCAAAATCGAAAATTTTCATGGGCTATAGCCTTATGTGATTTTTGGGGTCAAAAATTTTGTGTCTCCGAAAGTCTTGGAAGGTGTTTAATATCATTTCTTAAGTGTTGGAGAACAACGGATTCATAAATTGGAGGCTCTTTCGATCAGTTTCTTCGAGTTACAGAGTGTGATGGTTGCCTAGGGGTATTCTAGCTTTGAAGTACTGTAACAGCAGAACGAAGGCTCAGAATCACGTCAGACTAACTTTATTCTGATTCTAAAACGTTTCCTGTTTAATACCAATCAAAATCTCAACATTTTTTTCCGGACCCAAAATCGAAAAAAACCATGGGCTATAGCCTTATGTGATTTTTGGGGTCCAAAATTTGGTGTCTCCGAATGTCTTGGAAGATGTCTAATATCATTTCTAAAGTGTTGGAGAACAACGGAATCACAAATTGGAGGCTCTTTCGATCAGTTTCTTCGAGTTACAGAGTGTGATGGTTGCCTAGGGGTATTCCAGCTTCGAAGTACTGTAACAGCAGAACGAAGGCTCAGAATCACGTCAGACTAACTTTATTCTGATTCTAAAACGTTTCCTGTTTAATACCAATCAAAATCTCAACATTTTTCTCCGGACCCAAAATCAAAAAAATCCATGGGCTATAGCCTTATGTATGTGATTTTTGGGGTCAAAAATTTTGTGTCTCCGAATGTCTTGGAAGGTGTTTAATATCATTTCTTAAGTGTTGGAGAACAACGGATTCATAAATTGGAGGCTCTTTCGATCAGTTTCTTCGAGTTACAGAGTGTGATGGTTGCCTAGGGGTATTCTAGCTTTGAAGTACTGTAACAGCAGAACGAAGGCTCAGAATCACGTCAGACTAACTTTATTCTGATTCTAAAACGTTTCCTGTTTAATACCAATCAAAATCTCAACATTTTTTTCCGGACCCAAAATCGAAAAAAACCATGGGCTATAGCCTTATGTGATTTTTGGGGTCCAAAATTTGGTGTTTCCGAATGTCTTGGAAGATGTCTAATATCATTTCTAAAGTGTTGGAGAACAACGGAATCACAAATTGGAGGCTCTTTCGATCAGTTTCTTCGAGTTACAGAGTGTGATGGTTGCCTAGGGGTATTCCAGCTTCGAAGTACTGTAACAGCAGAACAAAGGCTCAGAATCACGTCAGACTAACTTTATTCTGATTCTAAAACGTTTCCTGTTTAATACCAATCAAAATCTCAACATTTTTTTCCGGACTCAAAATCGAAAATTTTCATAGGCTATAGCCTTATGTGATTTTTGGGGTCAAAAATTTTGTGTCTCCGAATGTCTTGGAAGATGTCTAATATCATTTCTGAAGTGTTGGAGAACAACGGAATCACAAATTGGAGGCTCTTTCGATCAGTTTCTTCGAGTTACAGAGTGTGATGGTTGCCTAGGGGTATTCTAGCTTTGAAGTACTGTAACAGCAGAACGAAGGCTCAGAATCACATCAGAGTAACTCCATTCCGATTCTAAAACGTTTCTGCATCAATACCAATCAAAATCTCAACATTTTTTCCGGACTCAAAATCGAAAATTTTCATGGGCTATAGCCTTATGTGATTTTTGGGGTCAAAAATTTTGTGTCTCCGAAAGTCTTGGAAGAGGTTTAATATCATTTCTTAAGTGTTGGAGAACAACGGATTTATAAATTGGAGGCTCTTTCGATCAGTTTCTTCGAGTTACAGAGTGTGATGTTTGCCTAGGGGTATTCCAGCTTTGAAGTACTGTAACAGCAGAACGAAGGCTCAGAATCACGTCAGACTAACTTTATTCTGATTCTAAAACGTTTCCTGTTTAATACCAATCAAAATCTGAACAATTTTTTCCGGACCCAAAATCGAAAAAAATCCATGGGCTATAGCCTTATGTGATTTTTGGGGTCAAAAATTTTGTGTCTCCGAATGTCTTGGAAGATGTCTAATATCATTTCTGAAGTGTTGGAGAACAACGGAATCACAAATTGGAGGCTCTTTCGATCAGTTTCTTCGAGTTACAGAGTGTGATGGTTGCCTAGGGGTATTCCAGCTTTGAAGTACTGTAACAGCAGAACGAAGGCTCAGAATCACGTCAGACTAACTTTTTTCTGATTCTAGAACGTTTCCTGATTACTACCACTCATAATCTGAACAATTTTTTCCGGACCCAAAATCGAAAAAATCCATGGACTATAGCCTTATGTGATTTTTGGGGTCAAAAATTTTGTGTCTCCGAATCAATCGAAACCTAGTGAAAATCATTTCTAAAGTGTTGAAGAACAACGGAATCACAAATTGGAGGCTCTTTCGATCAGTTTCTTCGAGTTACAGAGTGTGATGGTTGCCTAGGGGTATTCCAGCTTTGAAGTACTGTAACAGCAGAACGAAGGCTCAGAATCACGTCAGACTAACTTTATTCTGATTCTAGAACGTTTCCTGATTACTACCACTCATAATCTGAACAATTTTTTTTCCGGACCCGAAATCGAAAAAATCCATGGACTATAGCCTTATGTGATTTTTGGGGTCAAAAATTTGGTGTCTCCGAATCAATCGAAACCTAGTGAGAATCATTTCTAAAGTGTTGTAGAACAACGGAATCACAAATTGGAGGCTCTTTCGATCAGTTTCTTCGAGTTACAGAGTTTGATGGTTGCCTAGGGGTATTCCAGCTTTGAAGTACTGTAACAGCAGAACGAAGGCTCAGAATCACGTCAGACTAACTTTATTCTGATTCTAAAACGTTTCCTGTTTAATACCAATTAAAATCTCAACATTTTTTCTCTGGACCCAAAATCGAAAAAATCACAAATTGGAGGCTCTTTTGATCAGTTTTTTCGAGTTACAGAGTGTGAAGGTTGCCTTGGGTTACTGTGACTTTTCAACGGAGGGTGAAAAAAACATCAAACAAAAATTTATTCATTCCTTCCTCATTTGTAAATACAAAATGGGCTGAAAAACATCAAAAATACCTATATACAACCAGTTTTTGAGAATTCGAACCCAACAAAACAATAATTATGCTCTATTCTTGTTATCGTTCTCCTTCTTGAAGTAAACGTAGATCTTATGACAGTGAAGAAGAAATAGTGGTAGAAAGATCAAGGCGTGAGTTGTTCCTGAACAAAAAAAAATTATTTTTGATGTCGCCGACCCTCCGCGGGTTTCGCCCACATTCACTTTAGATCTGACTCAAATATCATGGGATGGAATGACTTTCTACACGT
>OZ022254.1:13915907-13988878 GCA_963978915.1 Caenorhabditis parvicauda | reverse complement strand
TTCTGAAACTTGCTTGAAAAATCTTGAGAGGCCAATAGTTCGGATCCTATCCGTAGCGTTATATTTTTGCATTTTCCCCAAAGGTCAGAGGTTCGGATCCTATCCGGAGCGTTATATTTTTGCTTTTTCCCCAAAGATCAAGGGTTCGGATCTCATCCGGAGCGTTATATTTTTGCATTTTTCCCAAAGGTCAGAGGTTCGGATCCTATCCGGAGCGTTATTTTTTTGCATTTTCCCCAAAGGTCAGAGGTTCGGATCCTTACCGGAGCGTTATATTTTTGCATTTTCCCCAAAGGTCAGAGGTTCGGATCCTATCCGGAGCGTTATTTTTTTGTATTTCCCCCAAAGGTCAGAGGTTCGGATCCTATCCGGAGCGTTATATTTTTGCTTTTTCCCCAAAGGTCAGAGGTTCGGATCCTATTCGGAGCGTTATATTTTTGCATTTTCCCCTAAGTTCAGAGGTTCGGATCCTAACCGGAGCCTTATTTTTTTGCATTTTCCCCAAAGGTCAGAGGTTCGGATCCTATCCGCAGCGTTATATTTGTGCACTTTCCTCAAAGGTCAGAGGTTCGGATCCTATTCGGAGCGTTATATTTTTGCATTTTCCCCAAAGGTCAGAGGTTCGGATCCTATCCGGAGCGTTATTTTTTGTATTTCCCCCAAAGGTCAGAGGTTCGGATCCTATCCGGAGCGTTATATTTTTGCATTTTCCCCAAAGGTCAGAGGTTCGGATCCTATCCGCAGCGTTATATTTGTGCATTTTCCCCAAAGGTCAGAGGTTCGGATCCTATGCGGAGCGTTATATTTTTGCATTTTCCCCAAAGATCAATGGGTTTGGTTCCCATCCGTAGCGTTATTTTTTTGCATTTTCCCCAAAGGTCAGAGGTTCGGATCCTATGCGGAGCGTTATATTTTTTGCATTTTCCCCAAAGGTCAGAGGTTCGGATCCTATCCGGAACTTTTTTTTTTGCTTTTCCCCAAAGGTCAGAGGTTCGGATCCTATCCGGAGCCTTATTTTTTTGCTTTTTCCCCAGAGGTCAAGAGTTCGGATCCCACCCTAAGCGCCTCACTTTTGCATTTTCTATCTTTTTTTCCTCTCTCACGCAGTGATACTCTATGGAAGATTTCGTGGCGCAGTAGGAGTCGGGAGTTTTTTTACCCGCGAGGTCAAGGGTTCGGATCCATCCTGGACCAGTTTATTTTTGCTTTTTCTAGTTAACTTCGGACATGGGTTTCTAGAGCATACAAGTTAATGGAATTCATAGCTCAGGTTCGGATCCCATCCGGGTCAAGTCATTTTTGTTTTTTCCCAGGTCAAAAATATCGCTCAGAAATTAGTTTCTCCTGTTTAAAAAGGCCAGTTTGACTTCAAAAAAACCTGCAAAATTGATATCAGTCGTTGGTTGAGCAGTGATCGAGTTCAGATTCTCAGCTTCCAGTCTGCCTTGAAGTGTCAGGACGGCGACGAACATGGTCATGCAGTACATGTAGATGAAGACGATTGCTGCTGACGAGTAATAGCAGAAGTACATCACTGCCGGGAGTGGGGTCATGGCTCCGATCAGAAAAGCCAGAGCGTCGGTGAGGCTAGTGATGGAAATCGAGACGGCGGCATGCTTCATCGAGGTTTCTATTCGTTTCTGAAGGATACTGTACATTACTCAAAAATTATACTGAATGAGTTGTACTGTATAATTGTGTTACTGTAGGAACTTGAAAGCAGATACTTGGCGCGAAATTCGAATTTCAATTTTTCGAAATCATAAGTGAGGCTAGTAATGGAAATCGAGACGGCGGCATGCTTCATCGAGGTTTCTATTCGTTTTCTGAATGAATACTGTACAGTATACTGTACTTTACTTCAGAAATGTGTACTGCATAATCGTGTTACTGTAGGATCTTGAAAGCAGATGTTTGGCGCGAAATTCAAATTTCAACTTTTCAAAATCATGAGTGAAGTTAGCAATGGAAATCGAGGCGGCATGCTTCATCGAGGTTTCTAGTCGTTTCTGAAGGATACTGTATTTTACTCGAAAATTATACTGTATGAGTTGTACTGTATAATCGTGTTACTGTAGGAACTTAAAAGCAGATGTTTGGCGCGAAATTCAAATTTCAACTTTTCAAAAGCATAAATGTTACAGTAAGAATATTTTCAAACATTGCATAACCAGGCTACAGTAAATCAGGGTTACTGTAAAAAAATAATTGGCACCAATTCAAGTCAGGCTACAGTACTTCAATGATTACGGTATCTTCAAAAACTCCCACCTCAACGCTCCAACTCCTATCCGTCTCGTGCCATGCTGCCAGCATCAGGAAAGTGTCATCAATTCCGATCGCTAAAATTTAAATTCAAATTTGAATTTCGCGGGGTCCAGATACTCAGAGACAAGAATGGCATCACAGTGCACATGTCGACAAAAGTCACGTTCAGCCACATTAGAAATCCCATGGCAGAGATGATGGCGAGTAAGGTGCATATAACACCACATATTCCTAGTAGGGGCTTGCTGATGACCTGAAAAATCGATAATTGACTTAGCGTGCAGGTTGTGGTGAGTACTGTATCTAGGTCATATAATAAGCTGTAACTTTACGGGGTTGGCTTAAATCCGCAGGCTCTCAAAATCATGGTTACTAGGCGCGAGCTTCCAAAAAGCGATAATTGATTAGATGTGCAGTCAGTGATGAGTACTGTAACACTACGAAAAAGACTTAGATCTGCAGGCTCTCAGAACTGCCGTAAGTATGCACACATAGCTTCGATAATTGATTAGATGTGCAGATTCTGATGACTACTGTATCTAAGCCATATCATAAACTGTAACATCGCGGGTTTTCCTAAGATCCGCAGGCTCTGAGGACTACGGTATCTTGGGTAAGAAGAGGGAGACTGTTATAATAAAGCTATGAGAGTTGAGTTCGCTTTGCAAGCTCCCTAGCTCACTGTAGAAACCAAAGAATTTCTTAGATCTGCAGGTTCTCTAGACTACTGTAACTCACCCAATCGACGACAGGATACAGCTTGTTTGTTGACGGGAACGTTATCAATTTGAAAGTAAAGGTAGTGGTTATGGCAAAAATGATCAGGACAGTGAAGGTAATGAAGAATTTCGGGGTTATTCTTCGATTCTCTTTCTCCAGTTCTTGATTAAAAGTGTCCGTATGGAAGTAGTAGACGTCAAGAAGCTTGTTTGGGACCTTCCCCTGTAAAACTCAACTTGATCGGGGAAAAAGCAAAAAAAAAACCCGTCGGCTCGGGGATCCGAGCTTTCGTGCTGATAGTGAGACGCGGGCGCTTTAGCCAAAAGGCTATGCGTGCAACATTGGCATACCTCATCAATCTTCTTCGCAATTCCATTCTCAAAAGCTCTGCTCATCTCATCAATGGTTTCATCGTACTGACGAAGCTGATATAGAATCATCCATGCTGATGCTGACTCTATGAAACCTTCAGAATCAGTCGAGACGTTGCCAAGTACCTGGAAAAGAGGTAAAATCTTAACTCCAACTGCCCTCTCTTAATGGGCGGAGCCTACGAGTCAGCTGAACGCAACCGTCCAATGATCATCGGGGCTGTCTCCGCCTCCAAAATCATGAAAGGTCAAATTAAGCTTACTATCAACAATCTAACTTGAGAACGCTTGTAGATCAAAATTCTGCCAGTAGGTCGAAAGTGTGAATCAAGCTTTTTCAAATTAGCTTGCGTTACTGTAGTAGGTCAAAAAACCGTCTTACTGTACCTTGGAAACATCAACCGGCTCTGTGGCATAACTGGATCGGAACAGAGGGTAGGTCACATTGAAAAATTCCTGATGATTTTTGCCGAAGACGTCAGCTAGCAGTTTGGCATGGCTGTTCTCGAAGCACTCATTCTGAAAGGTTTCTTTGACCAGTCGCCGACCCGCCGCGGGTTTCGCCGAATATAAGATTTTGAGTAGTTGTGAACATCTCCATTATTCGGCGAGTGCAAACTCGGAATGTTGCTCTGCTTGGCCAGTCGCATACTGTATACAATGCGTAAGTGGATATAGCCGCTTTGCAACCGCGTTGCAAGCCGCGGAGCGTTTTACCTTCTTCGAACACTTTTCCGTTACGATTTGTGACTAGAAGATGAAAAAAAAATAACTACAATAACTGATTTTTGACCTACTCTATCGACTGCCCCGCCCCCTTGGTTCGCTTATACTTTTCAACTGCCCTGCAGAGTCTTCTATGTCCACATCATACTAAGGGTCCCATCCAGAACACACTAAATCGGCCAAACCCGCGGCGGGTCGGCGCAACCTCAAGATGTTGAGTCACAAACCTGAAAAACAAGACAAACGTCTTTATAAGAGAAAGTTCGACCGGCCGGGGTCGTCAAGTTCTGAGTCGAGATCCACTCGAGAATCTGTAATGAGATCAGGATTACGTCGGGTTGATTCTTGTTTTTTTCAAACGTGAAAAACGTGGTGTGCGTTAGGTTAGGTTTGGGTCAGCTTAAGGTTCAACGTAAGCCTAAAAAACAAGGTGATTGGCATGTTCCAAGCAAGTTTGACAAAAACAGGACGCGACTAAATACCGATTTTTGGACCCACGCCAATAAATGGACTGTCATTATCGATTTTCTGACCCACCTTCATGAACTCCTTGGCTTGAGCTGATCTGAGCACGTTCCCACGGTCCGAACTGGTGATGATTAAGTAGATTCCTCTACGACGAAGAATATCCTTTCCTGAATTCTCTCTCTCTCTCTCTCTCTCTCTCTCTCTCTCTCTCTCTCTCTCTCTCTCTCTCGTCTCTCGTCTCTCGTCTCTCGTCTCTCGTCTCTCGTCTCTCGTCTCTCGTCTCTCGTCTCTCGTCTCTCGTCTCTCGTCTCTCGTCTCTCGTCTCTCTCGTCTCTCTTTATCTCGTATCTCTCTCGTCTCTCTCTCTCTCTCTCGTCTCTCTTTATCTCGTCCTTCTCTCTCTCTCTCTCTCTCTCTCTCTCTCTCTCTCTCTCTCTCTCTCTCTCTTTCTCTCTCTCTCTCTCTCTCTCTCTCTCTCTCTCTCTCTCTCTCTCTCTCTCTCTCTCTCTCTCTCTCTCTCTCTCTCTCCCTCTCTCTCTCTCTCTCTCTCTAACCTGGATAAAAGTACTCATCATTTTTGGCCCAATTCTGACCAAAGACTTTCTCTTCTGACTTCCACGTAGCGTTGACTGGAGCATAGAGAAAGTTGACACCCCGAACGATCTTAAACAATATATAAACTTCATTCAAAATTCCAGCATTCACCTCAAAATTGATCAAGATCCCTGTTGAAAGAAAAAGTGACAGGATCGTTGGGATTATCACGAATGGCCACGGATATCTGTAAAAGTGCAAAAATGAGACGTCCCAGGTGGGAATCGAACTTATGACCCTCCAATTTGTATGACAAACTTCGGACTACTGTAACTTTCGAAAGGAAGCGCAGAATTGCGTCAAAGTAGGTTTTTTCTGAAGCCCAACCCACTCTTAATATTTCCAGTTCAATAAATTCCTACTGAGCACCCTTGCTACAGAGAAACTTCTGGAAACCGAGTTACAGTCTCTCAATTTTGAAGACAAACTTTGGACTACTGTAACTTTCGAAAGGAATCGCAGAATTGCGTCAAAGTAAGTTTTTTCTGAAGCCCAAACCACTCTCAACATTTCCTGTTTAAAAAATTCCTACTGAGCACCCTTGCTACAGAGAAACTTCTGGAAACCGAGTTTCAGTCTCTCAAATTTCTATGACAAACTTCGGACTACTGTAACTTTCGAACGGAATCTCAGAACTGCGTCAAAGTAGGTTTTTTCTGAAGCCCAAACCACTCTTAACATTTCCAATTCAAAAATTCCTACTGAGCACCCTTGCTACAGAGAAACTTCTGGAAACCGAGTTTCAGTCTCTCAAATTTCTATGACAAACTTCGGACTACTGTAACTTTCGAACGGAATCTCAGAACTGCGTCAAAGTAGGTTTTTTCTGAAGCCCAAACCACTCTTAACATTTCCAATTCAAAAATTCCTACTGAGCACCCTTGCTACAGAGAAACTTCTGGAAACCGAGTTTCAGTCTCTCAAATTTCTATGACAAACTTCGGACTACTGTAACTTTTGAACGGAAGCTCAGAATTGCGTCAAAGTAGGTTTTTTCTGAAGCCCAAACCACTCTTAACATTTCCTGTTCAAAAATTTCTACTAAGCACCCTTGCTACAGAGAAACTTCTGGAAACCGAGTTACAGTCTCTCAATCTTGAAGACAAACTTTGGACTACTGTAACTCTAGAACCGAGTCTCAGATTCTTGCTAAACTAGGTTCATTTTGAAGCCCAAACATTTCTCTACATTTTCTCCTTCTGTCTCCAGTTCATAGAACATTCTTGGCGTCGCAGACGTCGACGGCGCGCGATTACGTCAATTACGTTAAACTGAGGAAAGTGCAACGTGTGATGCAACCGTAGACATTATAACCTGTCCTTGGATTTAATTGGGAAGCTCCAGTTTTCTCCAGACGAAATCTTAACCAAAACTTTCCCACAAAAAAGGGGCGGAGTCTTCAAATCAGTGATATTGCCCGCCCTTTACATCATTAGATCAATTTTTTCAAGCTCTAGTTTCATCTATACATTGTGAAATCTCAACATAAAACTTTCCCACAGAAAAGGGGCGGAGTCTTCAATTCAGTGGATCAATTTTTCGAGCTCAAGTTTCCTCTAGACATTGTGAAGTCTATTTTGCGAAAAGGGGTGGAGCCTTCGAATCAGTCGACGAGCAGTGAGTTAGCTCCGCCTCTTTTATCAGTAGATCTATTTTCCAAGTTTCAATTCTCTCTAGCTATCGCAAAATCTTAACCAAAACATTTCCGCAGAAGGAGGTGGAGCCATCATACCAGCTGATGAGCAGCGAGTTAGCTCCGTCCTCGTTTATCAGTAGATCTAACTCTATGATTGTTTTCCGACTTCAAGAGTAAAAAGTATATCACCAGTTTCGCCAGCTATTCTAGATCTGATTTAAGAACTTCCGATTGCTAAATATATGAACATCGCCAGTGAAAGTAGGTAAACCCAGGTAAAATGTTGATTTCACTTTCTCTTTTCTGTCAAGTTCATAAAAGTTAAACGCTGCATGGGGTGGTCCAAATCAATGTACTATTCTTTTTCGTTTCAAGAAAAAAAGTGAAGTTTTAGGGGTGCACATATCTTCCTCTACCTGTAAAAAAGTCTGACCTCCATAAATCGGTTACTTAGTTACCGTAGCAGTTTCGCTTTGAAATACATGAACGATTAAGTAATGCGCCTTCAATTTCAATGGACTGAAAGTAAGAATAACAGTTTAAATCGACAAAGATCTAACTGTTCGTTGTGAGAGTCCCGACCCTACCGTACTCATTTTACAAAAATACGACTGCCGCGAGTTTGAAATCGGTCAGACTTTTTGCTAGATATGTGGGGTGCCATTGCTGGGTCGGACTATGATGTCTATGAAAGCTACCTCGCTGGATGTATTCATACTGGTCCATTTTCAACGCAAAGAAAACCGTTTAAATTCATATTTCATGACTAATCAGAGGAAAAAAGACAGTAATTCCAATTACCTACCTAGCCACAAAAACACAATACTTCGCTACTACCTTCGACCAGGGTCGCTCCAGCGGAGCCCATCGCCATGCCATACTGTAAGCGGGTACTGTAGGGTGGGGGTAGGTCAAAAAGTGTCGGGACTATGGCACACGGCGCGAAAGATTGACTGTGTGTTGTTTCACCCGGGGTTGTTTCTTTATAGACCGCCCTCCCCCCTACCGTCGTTTACCGCGCACTCGTAAGCCCATAATTGGCGTCGATTTTGAATCCTGACAGGGTTGCGTGGGAAGAACACCGCGCATCCGGTCAACTGGTCCCTAACACGTCATTTTCGAGAAATAAACAAGTGCCGGTGGCAAAAGTGCAACGCGGACTGCGAAAAAAGTTTGTCACCATGGTGTCAATTGGAGCGACGTTTTTTAAAATTTATTTTTTATTTTTTTTAACTTTTCGGAATTCTCTTTCACTTGGTGTTTATTGTTGTTATCCACTTCCATTACAAAGTAATTCTTGTAATTTTAACCCGGTTCATACAAGTTTAATGAAGCTAATGTATGGAAAATCTCACAAGCTCTCATTTCAAGCTAAAAAATTTCCTACGTCATTCACAAATTAACGTTCTCATTTCCATTTCTGATGCTCGAATCATTTCTAAAAATGCTATATCGCAAACTGGATCGCAATTATATATAAAACATTTTTTTTCAATGAATTATCAAATTCTGAGATTAATCAATTTGACTATTTCATTATTCATTTCGATTTATCGATTTTTCAGATGCTCAGATCACTGCTCAAAGTCAACCCGCGTCAGCTGTTCGCTTTGAGAACTCACACCGCATCTTGTAATCATGGAAACTGTTCTGAAGCCGAAAAGAAGTTGGCCGACGAACTTCGAAAGAAAATCGATGGTTGTACAGAAGTAGTCGTCGAGGACATTTCCAGTGAGCTCCACGTTTCTGATAAGTTTTAATTCGTTTCTTTCGGACGGTTGCGGATCGATGTACAACGTCTTCGTCGAGGCCAGCAGCTTCAGCGGTAAAGCTAAGGTACAACAGCACAAGATTGTTACAGGTATCTTTCCATCCATTTGTGAACTTTCAGACCATAAAAAAGTCGAATCCGCCTAATATTCATCCTCAATTTTTTATTTTCCCAATTTAAACGCATTTTTGCGACTCGGACCTTCACAAAAGTTGTTTTCTAAATTCATAATAAAAGGTAAATAACTATTGGCTGCAGATTGCAGATCGAAATCGGGAAAAGCCGCGCGTTTTAAAAATAATCAATTCTAGAAAAAAAGAAGTAAAATTTTAGTTTTCACTCTTTTAATGGGATTGATCGAGATGGATTTTGATTTCTACCTCTAATCAGAAATGTTATCATAGCCAAGTGATAGATGGATTTTTTGACAAATATCATCAATCGATCAGTTTTTTTTCAAAGTCTCATCATAATCATTCAATAGTTGAATTTTTTAGAGAAATGTCATAATCGATCGATAATCATCTTCAGAAATCTTGTCATAATCAATTATTGGTCGATATTCAGGAGTCCTCAGGGAGCAGATAAAGTCAATGCATGGCCTGACCATCACAACCAAAGTGGCAAAGTAACTGGTATTTTCGAAATAGTTCAGAACATAAAAGTATAAAGTTTATTTACATCACAGACAAAACTTATTAGAATTGATTTGCAATCGATAGACATACATATCGTCGTGTGTGGTCCTGAAGAATCTTGGCATATTACAAAAGAATAATGGGGTGGTGGTGTTTTTGGTGTATTTGTGATCACAATGGTTTAATAATCGGAACCCGTTTAAACATACAATAATCCATATTTACAGAGTTTTTTTTCGGGCGGTTCGAAGTTTTCAAATTCTTGCAGTTATCGAACCGCCCGTTTTTTTTTCGAAAAATGAGACAAGAAAGCGATTTCCTCGCGAGAGGAAGATGGTCTACTCGTAATAATGACAAGAATAGCAAAGATGGGTGATTTTAATGTTTGAATTGAATCGGCTTGTGAGGGACCCGTTTTGGGCTCAGGCTGGGCTTGAATTCGGTCGTTTTTCGGCATAAAACTTCCAATTCTCAGAATTTTATGTTTTTTCTAATTCGAACATTTTACAGTAATCAATACTGAAGATAAATTCAATTTCTTTGAAACTTCAAAAATTTAATTTTTCAAATATTCAATCATCTTACAGTACCCGAAACTGTAGGTGTATTCTGAGACTCTGACTACCTAACCGAATTCAACAGCCTAAGTTGTGATGACGTGGCAACTACTAGATAATATGTGATGGGACTATTCCATAGACATCCGAGTAGACTTGCGACCCATCGTCACTTGTGTTCGCCACGTGACTGTGGTGTAACGGTAACCGTGAGGGTAGTGCAGAGTGGAGCAACGTCCAGAATAGATGGTCCCGGATGTTAATGCACGTGTTCTTTCTGAGCACTTGTCCCAGCTCGTCATCGATCAGCGTTCCGATTCCTTCGTCCAGAATGGCAATGAGTCGTTTTGACCTGTTCTTCGCATAGAGTTGATGGGATGTCTGAAAAATATTTTTAGAATAAGAATTGTTTTCTAAAAGGTGAAAATCATTGATAACTCGGACTAGAAGCCAGTTTTTTGGCAGGTTGCCCTTTTTTGGAAAAATCGATATTTTAGACTCTAGTAATTGAAAACCGACAAGGTCCAGGTAAATCCTGGCCAGTTTTTGTGAATTCATGCCGTGAAAAGTCAGGGAAACCTTTAGTTTTCCCCGGTAAGCCATGTTAATTTTTAGTAAATCCAGACCATCTTAGGTGAAATCCTGGCCAGATTGGATAAAATTTCGGTGAATCTAGTTTTCATTTCAATATTCACCATAACTGACCAGGATTTTTAATTTCCAGATTATGGCATAACTTCTACTCACCTTCACTTGCAGCGTTTTCCATTCATTCTCCAGGAAGGACCTCGTGATTACCAGAATCAGACACTGCGACGCGTCCATCTGAGCGCTCAGCTCATCTGAAACCGCGTGTACTGACAGGTTGTAGACCGGTCCGTCACGATGCAGAAGGCACAGTTGATAGTCTTCGTCTTCCAATGGTCTGAAAGGAATCGATTTTATTGATTTTTGGTTGTCTTTTATTTACGGTATCGTTACTTTTCGGATATCTTGTACTTTTCTTCCAAAATCGATTTTGTTGATTTTTAGATACGGTATCGTTAACTTTTTAGAATTTCTCTTATTAAAAAAAATCCGACAAACTGAATTGCGGACATCTTGAATTTTCTTCCAAAATCGATTTTATTGATTTTCTTTTTAACTCATTCCATTTTTCAGGTTTTATTGTATTTAAAAAATCCAACAAACTAACTTTCGGTGTTTTTTATTCAGAACAAAATCTTTGAGATCAAAAATACTCTGGTTATTCGATTTTTCGTGATTGTTATCGGGGAGCGTCACTTTTTTTCAAATTTTCTCACGCTCTTCATGATTATTCTCAGAACTTGAAACTTTTTCTCACGAAAAAAAATCAAATACCTACCGACACAACTCATCCATAACCATCTTCTCATCCCGTTTCGAGTAGCTGACAAACGCATGATAGCTGATGAGGGGCAACGGTAGTGGTGACGACCCTGCCGAAGTCGAGCAGTTCAACGACGACGACGCTTTGTATCTTCTCTGATTCATCGCTGCGTGCGTTTTTCGTGCCAGTGACGTGGCGAGCAGCACCAGGGCACAGAGGAGGAACGAACAGGCGACGGCGAACGCGATGAAGAGGAAGCTGCTCTGAGGGTCTTGTCCGAAGAATCCGGACGAGTAGGGCACGCATATTGTGGTGTTGTAGTCGCGGAGGAAGACTGAAATGGTGGTTTTGAGAAAAAGCAAAAATGAAATGTTGTGGGCTGGACTTGAACATTTGAGGGGTTGTACGTCTCTCTCTCTCTCTCTCTCTCTCTCTCTCTCTCTCTCTCTCTCTCTCTCTCTCTCTCTCTCTCTCTCTCTCTCTCTCTCTCTCTCTCTCTCTCTCTCTACCACTCACCATCCATCGGCATAATGAAGACATCATAGCCATAGTTCGGTGGATAGGCTGACAAAACCGTCGTATCATTCTCCCTGAACGCTCTGGTGACGTTCTCCCAGCAGTTGACGCGTGTCGCATCGATGACAAGTCCGCGATGCGCTGCCATCCATTCGGGCGCGTTGTGCGCTGGCCGCGCGGCTGACGAGACCGGCATTCCGGAGCGGATTTGTGGGTCGTGGACGGATGCGGAACAGTCACAGCGGAACGGGTTTCCGGAGAGGGAGACTGAGCGAAGCGAGGTTACGTGTGACAGAACTGGTGGCACGTCTTCCAATGAGTTGTTGTGGAGAGTTAACTGAAATTCGTCAATGAGATTTCATATTTGGAAATCAGTTGAAACGTATTTTTGGTAGTTTGGTGTTTTTTGTGAGGACCACCCAACGCCGTGCTACAAAGACGGGAGTGAGGAAATTGGCACATCATAAAATGGTTAATTTCACAGTGTACTTGGGTTTCCAAGAGTTGGCTTTTCACAAAAGTTGTTCTTCCAACCTAACCTAAGCTTATTATAAAAGGAAATCACTGTTGGCTGCAGATTGAGATTAATACATGACGTCATGAAAGCGGGTTTTTACAAAGTGTCCGACCACCCAAGACGAAAAGAAAAGAGCAAATACTCACAAATCTAAGACCAGGCAGCTTCTCGAACAGTCCTCTGTTCAACCCTGTGAACCTATTTCCATTCAAGAATAGGTTGGCCAGTTCGTTGGTTTTGATGAATTCGTCTCCAGTCAGAGAGTTCAGGGCATTATCCGAAAGGTCCAAGGTCTTCAACGACGGCAGCGTATGGAACGCCTTTGGTTGAATGTGACGGAGCCCGGTCGCGTTGATGTGAAGCCGTTGGAGCCTTGTCCTGCCGATGAAGCTGTGGGTCCTGAGCTGTGGTAGTGCTAGGCCGGATAGGACGACGTCAGTGGCGTAGACTGGCACTTCGGAGACTACGAATTCGCGCTGTGGCTGGAAATTTTTACTTTGTTACGGGTTTCGTCCGTTTTTTTCACATTTCATTCAGCTGGTGGAATTTAAAAAGTTATTGATTTCTACATTCTTCGTGTTCATTTTTTCTTATATTTAAAGGCCTTCCGCGTCGCGCTACGCGGCGCCAAAGTTTGT
The DNA here is from genome assembly GCA_963978915.1 of Caenorhabditis parvicauda. Lineage (NCBI taxonomy): Eukaryota > Metazoa > Nematoda > Chromadorea > Rhabditida > Rhabditidae > Caenorhabditis > Caenorhabditis parvicauda. The sequence goes on along the minus strand of OZ022254.1, from coordinate 13,976,107 downwards.
ACTTATTCGGAAAAAAGGTCTTCAGTTCTGCTCAAAATGCACTCAATTAGAGCTTATTCGATCTTTGTTTTTCATGATTTCTCGGGAACTTTTCACTTTGAGCTTTCTATTTTCACCAATTCTTAGACCGTTGTTTCTGAACTTTTTTTCACTTGATGATTTTTTAGAAAACTGATTTTTGACCCTTTTTCTCGTTCAGAAACAAAAAAATGAGAGAAACTACCCACCTTGCTGACTTCTGTAGCATTATTTTCGGATGCCACACAGCGGACAACGTTGATGCGGAAGGTCGCATCACGGAAACAGCGACATCCGACCGGGCATACGGATTTGCAGTCACAGTTTCCATACTGACAGCACACGCATCCAGGCTCGCATACTTGTTGGTAGTTGCATAGTAAATCTGCAACAGCGACAGTGGACAGCGTCCGGCTGCTTCCGTCGACCAAATGACGACATGTGACGTCAGCGGCGTCGTCGACGATCACTCGGATCTTCTTGACAGATGAGGAAGAATCGTCTTGTGCTAGCCAGCTCATTTCACACGAGCAGTCGAGGGGGTTGCCGTTGAGGCTGATTCTGTAAAATAGTGGATTAGGAGAGTTCATGCCGAGCAGCGGCGCACGGATGTATTTGATCTTGGGTTCAGTCCGGGTTAGAATACCTTGAAAATAGGAACTTTGGTCAGTGCCGCGCAGCAGCGCGCGGATCGGTTCAACTCGGCTTTCAGTTGGAGTAAGACTACCTTGAAAATTAGAAAATTGTGAATCAAAAAGTGCCGCAGAGCAGCGCGCGGACAGACTGGCTCGCTTCCAAATTCGAACTAGCCTTTAGATTTTTCAAAAGTAGGTTCTAGAAAACATTCCGCGCAGTGGCTCGCGGATCTAAACACCCTTTACCTCAACGGATGAACAGCATCGGTAACTCTGAGCGACTCCGCATCCAGGCTCGTCAGCTGGTTGTTGTTGAACACAACTTTTCTGAGCGACGTTTTAGTGGCGAAGGTACCCTTGGACACGTGCTTGATGTTGTTTTGGGAAACGTCCAGAACTTCCAGCGACGAGGGTAGTTGATCGCCGTTTAGAAGGGAAATCTTGTTATCAACCAGCGACAGGGTTTTCACATTCTTTGCTCTGAAAATGAGGTTTGTTTTTTTCCTTCACATATTCTTCATTTCATTATTTCATAAGTTTAAAATAAGAGGGATAGAGAGGGAAAGAGAAGTAGGCTGAGAGCGATAGAGAGAGAAAGAGAGAGAGAGAGAGAGAGAGAGAGAGAGAGAGAGAGAGAGAGAGAGAGATAGAGAGAGAAAGAGAGAGAGAGAGAGAGAGAGAGAGAGAGAGGGAGGGAGAGAGAGAAAGAGAGAGAGAGAGGGAGGAAAAGAGAAAGGGAGAGTGAAAATCACTTTTTTCAATTAAAAAGTCTGAATATGTGATTTTATAATGAGAAAAAAGAAAAAGAGACTCTGAGCGTAGCGAGGACTACCGGCTTGTTCCAAATATTCTTCCAAATCGGGTACTGTATCCCGATTTCTGGCACATTTCCAAGAACAAAAACTCACTTCGAGTTGCTGTAAGCTCCGATGAAGTCAATTTTATTATGGTCCACTAGCAGGTGCTCCACGCCTTGTGGAATATTGTTCCACATGAGTAGCGATAGCAGGTTGTACGATAGGTCAAGCCTTCTGACGTTCGTCGCTTGCAGAAGGCCATCATCGAGTGATTCTGAATAGAAATTCTTGAAAAAAAGTCTGAGAAGCCACTTCTTACTCAAGTTATTATGAGCCAACGTTAGTTTCCTCAACTTTGGACATTTCAGAAAAGCGTCTTTGAAGATGATGGTGACGTTGTTGAACGACAGGTCGATTGAGTAGAGGTCACTGCTGTCGGAGAAGATGTACGGTCCGATCTGAAAATACCGTAGTTTTGGTCATCGGTTACTGTAAGAGTGATTTTGTTTCAATTTCTTTGATCTTCAAAAGCGATGCATGATTTTAGAGGTTATTTCTACTGCAAAAACGGTCAGAAAATAGATTCAAGGTTCGAATACATATATTTCTAGAGATTTTCCACTGGAAACAGTTCAAATTTTCATTAATTAAAAAAAAACTTACGCTAGCCAACTGATTGTAGGACAAATCTACAGTGTGCAGTGACGCCAACTTATTAAGTTGGAACTGATACAGTTTTCCCACTTGATTATGGCTCATGTCCAACTTTCTCAACTTCGCTAGGCGACCAAGGGCAGCCGGGACTTCGGTCAGCTGGTTCTGGGAGAGATCCAGCGTTTCTGAATTCAACTTTTGCAAAAACAACAGATGGGGATCGAACCTAGCTCCAACTCCGCAAGGGCCATCGGTTCCACAGTGTGGAGCGAGTTGTTGGAAATCTTCAACGACGTCAACTTCGAGGCTCCCGTCAAGCTTTCATCCGCAATTAGTTGAATATTGTTCGATGACAAGTCAAGCTGCAAGTCAACAGTTTATTCTTCTATGCAAGACTAACTTTTACGGCATTTCAGCTCATTTTCGCCTTTCCACCCCACCCCTCCACCATGGTGTGGTTTGTAACGCGGTGTTCACCAAAGGAAGAGCTGCAGCCTACTAATTATGCAATATCCTGTGCTCATTATCATGCTCTCTACGCACCATGTTGCGTCACACCATTGGGTGTATCCGACACCAAAGGGATGAGCTCACATTCGCTACACACGCCATCTTTGTTTGCCAACACCCACATTACACGCCAAAAAAGGGTGCACGGTTCATCTTCTTGACCTTGTTTGTGTGTGTGTGGTATGGTTAGAATAAATATCGGTCACTATTGTCATGGATACTAACCACTTCTAAACACCATGCAAATTCTCCCAGGGTCACCATTGAGGACTGTTTCAAGTGGGTCGTGGTGTCGGTAGCATAAATGGTGAAAATGGTGAAACCTCGCGAATGGTGAATCTCAGGAGCATCCCCGGGTCAACAAAATGGTGGATCGTGGTGTCGGTCAAATCCACAAGTCTCAAAAAATTGGCGGATAATGGTGATAATGGTGTGAATGCCACATCTTCAGGTCACCAAAATGGTGTAGTCGTGGTGTCAGTTTTACCAATGGTGAAACCCACATCTTCAGGTCACCAAAATGGTGGATAATAGTGTCCATCCCACCAATGGCGAAACCCACACCCCCAGGTCACCAAAAATGGTGCAATCCTTCCACCAGCAGCGCCTCTCCGCTAATCTGTGGTCGTCTCAACCCCGAAAAGCTGGGGATAATCTCGCATTTCACCATATTGGACAGTATTTGGAATAGGCCTGGGTCTCTTGCTTTGGTGCACTCTCTCGCTGAGCTTTTCGATGACAATTACATTGGGATGGGTGGCACATGGTGGCGAGAGTCAAGAAGCCAGCACCTGGCTACACGATAGGAAAGGGTAAAAGTATTTTTGGTGCATCCAATCATGGTGTACTGTACCAGCTACAACTAGTTCCCACCAATCACACCAAGACAAAAAGCCTCCACCAAGATGTACCATTCTGGCTCTAACTACTTCTCACCAAGACAAAGAGCCCCCACCAAGGTGTACTGTATTCACTCTAATTAATCTCCACCAATCACACCAAGTCGACAATGCCTACATCAATGAAAACCCTGTCTCATATTTCCCGCGCAGTATTGAATTGACACATGGAATTATCAACACTGCCACCATTGATGGTGTTGTTGGTGTATTGTTCGCTGGGTGCACCCCGTGATTATTATTGGGTGTCAACGTCTTCAAGGTGTGTGTGTGCTATAATTACCATAAATACTGTCCGGTTAAATATTCCAATGGCCACCTGTGGGTGGGGGGTGTCAATTACGCGTGGGTTGGTGGCACTTATTGGCGGCGGGAAGAAAACACTCACCGATTGTAAATGTGTTGCATTGGCGAAGCTCTGGGCTGGGATCACTTTGATTTGGTTTTCATTAAGCTTCAAATGGACCAAGGTTGCTTCACACTTTTCCAGCCAGACGACCGGGAACTCTGTCAGACGGTTTTTCGACGCGTCTAGAGACTCCAACATGGTGGATTCTGAATTCATGGCGTAACTTGGGCAAATTCGCCAAAGACTCACCAAAAAACGTCGCGTTTCCACTGGAGATCACGTTTGAAGATACATTGACTGCGATGAGGTTCTCCAACAAGTAAACTGACTTCGGAATTCTTGTCAGAAGGTTGCCAGCAAGATTCAGATGAACAAGGGTCGTCGGCAGTCCGTCAGCAACATTGACAATTCTGTTTCCCTCCACGTCGAGCTGTTGAAGGAGAGGAGTCTGACCGGTGAGGTCAAGTTCTTCCAGGGAGTTGTGGGCGAGTGACAACTGTCTTAAGGCTGGAGCACCTCCAAGGAGATTTCTGGAAAGTTTAGGTCAGTTGAACGTCGCTACTCTCAAAAACTTTCATTTTTAAGGGGGCATCTTTCACAAAAGATTTTTATTCACTTCCGACTGATTTCAGTGAGCCTCGCTTCTCCCGAGGGGATTCATTTCATATTTTCTGATAGTTTGAAAAAAAGGGAAATTCTAGTGAGAACTCTCGTTTCACTCGACCAGGCAATTTTTTCAGAATCAAGGTTTAAACGTTTGAAAATCATGTGTAAAAACTTACCTAACATCTCTGAGCCTATTCCCACTCAGATCCGCTATTATTAACAGTGGTGCTGAACAACTTTCGTCCCTTTCTAGCTTCTCCAAGTTGTTCGTTGACATGTTGAGAACCTGAAGATGGTTGTTTCTCTCTCCCTCCCTCCCTCCCTCTCTCTCTCTCTCTCTCTCTCTCTCTCTCTCTCTCTCTCTTTCTTTCTGTCCGTCTCTCTCTCTCTCTCTCTCTCTCTCTCTCTCTCTCTCTCTCTCTTCTGCCTGTCTGTCTCTCTCTTTCTCTCTCTCTCTCTCTCTCTCTCTCTCTCTCTCTCTCTCTCTCTCTCTCTCTCTCTCTCTTTCCCTCTCTCTCTCCCCTATTCATATGGGACCCGCGTGAACATAATGATCGGCTAATTTGGAGAGGAACCAATAACAACAAGTCCATCATGTTATGATAGATGGACTCGGCGCCTCACCATCTGTAGACGGGCGGCTTGCTTTTGCATGGAATTGTGTTAGATAATAAAATTTCTTGGTGGTCCACAAAGACTTTTCTTTTTTCATTTGATTTCGAAAAGAAAAAACGAAAAATGGTCCCGCTCACTCCTCTCTTCAGAAGACTTCAAAGAAAGTAATAGAGAACGTCTATTTCCTACTCAAAAAAATGACTCAAACCGGGCCAAAATTCCCAGAAAAAGGGAAAAACGCCTATTTCCTACTCAAAGTCTAGCAGGGGAGTCAAAATGACTCAAACCGGGCCAAAATTATCAGAAAAAAAAAGAAAAGACCTATTTTTCCACTCAAAGTCTACCAGGGGAGTCAAAATGAATCAAACCGGGCCAAAATTCCCAGAAAAAGGAAGAAAACACCTGTTTCTACTCAAAATCTACCAAGGGAGTCAAAATGACTCAAACCTGGCCAAAATTCCCAGAAAAAAGGAAACATCTATTTTTCTACTAAAAATCTACGAAGGGAGTCAAAATGACTCAAACCTGGCCAAAATTCCCAGAAAACGGAAGAAAACGTCTATTTCCTACTCAAAATATACCAAGGGAGTCAAAATGACTCAAACCGGGCCAAAATTCCCAGAAAAAGGAAGAATTATCAGAAAAAAAGGAAGAAAACACCTATGGCCAGAATTATCAGAAAAAAAGGAAGAAAACACCTACGTTTCTACTCAAAATCTACCAGGGAAGTCAGAATGTCCCAAACCAGGCCAAAAATCACAGAAAAAAAAACCGAAAAAGTTCCCGATCCCTGAGCCGATTCAACTAACATTGCATTTATACACATAACCAGCACTCTTCATATGAATTCGTACGCTATCCCGTAATGCATCATTTAATTAGTCAGATTGGTATAGTGTAGGCACACGCAGGCGGAAGCGACATTGCCCCTTGTATATTCGGAACATATTGCCGAGATTTGATGAGAGAGAGAGAGAGAGAGAGAGAGAGAGAGAGAGAGAGAGAGAGAGAGAGAGAGAGAGAGAGAGCGATAGAGAGAGAGAGAGCGATAGATAGAGAGAGAGAGAGAGAGAGAGAGAGAGAGAGAGAGAGAGAGAGAGAGAGAGAGAGAGAGAGAGAGAGAGAGAGAGAGAGAGAGAGGAGAGAGAGAGAGAGAGGCAGAGAGAGAGAGAGAGAAAGAGAGAGAGAGAGAGAGAGAGAGAGAGAGAGAGAGAGAGAGAGAGAGGGCAAGCCAGAAGGTCTAGTCGTTGCAGTATCAACATCAACTTCGGTATTTTCTTTTAATCATCGAAAGGGATCAACATGTTACCAAAAACCGCTTCGATAGAGGTTCTAATGTTCTTCTACTAGTCATACAAGTCCATATCAAGAAGATTTCCACGCTTCGGCCATCCATACAGTCAACCAATTTCTACTCTAGAACCTCGTAACTGTGGTTTGGTGGGCCTCAGTTACTTGGAACAAGCTATAATCAGAGGGAACAAAAGTCTCCAGATGGGTGTACCTATTGCTGGACCCTTCTCGAAACAGTCAATGCGTATTTCTTTCTCATGTTTTTTTCGTTTCAATTTCATCTTTTCTTCTCCTTTACTCCGCTTTACGGACTAAACTTTATTATTATTGCCAGATGAATCATTAGGTACCTTCCAGGTGCCCCAAGGAGCCCCCCATCTCTCCTTCCACTTCTGCCCGCGTTAATTGGGGTCTCAGTAGTAATTTGGCTCAGGTTATTATTGTAGGTGATACTCTGGCCTCAGTCGGTAGTCATTAGATGTTGTGTTGGCGTCGTTATTAGCTTGCATTGTTCTCCCGCATAACATATTCATCGGTTGCTATCGAGATTTGACCGACAGCAATCAGCATACGGTTCACTGGGTGCACGGGTGCCGGCTGTGGTGTCCGATATTTGATACCTTGGCGGGAACGGTCGGTAATCCTGGCAGAGTCAAGGACTTTTGGCGGCAATCGTGGGAAAATCACCTAATTTTAACGAAAAACTGACTTATTCAGATTTTCCACATAAATTTCAAAGTTTCCATGAGAAATCCAGTCATGTACTTTTGGCGGCAATCGTGGGAAAATGTTTATTTTCCATTATTTTCGAAGGAAATTTCTCAAAATATCTCGATTTTGCTTATTTTGATGGAATCCACTTCAATTTGCTTTGCCCCGATGGGTAAAGCTCAAACTTTTCGAAAAATCTGTCTTCAAAATAACTCAATTTTCGACTAAAAGCCACCAAAAAAGCCAATTACCCCCCAGTTCACCAAACGACTTCACCGACCCCACCTAATCCCGCCAAATGGGCGTCTTCACTATAAACAGTGGAATTAGTTCGAGTTGTGCTAAGCCCAGCGTCATTCTTCTTCGTCAGAGTGTGTAAGTGAAGAAGAGAGAGAGAGAGAAGGATACTATCAGAATTATCGAACGTGGCAGATGGTCGTTCTCCACCTGTGGCAAACAGCACGATGGCCAAAAGTGAATGTGTCCATTTCCTGGCCAGTTGGTAACTCTTGCTCCTCAGTTTCATAGAAAAGCTACATACTGATTTTGCTCACATCGAGCTCTCCAACTGCCTGTGGCCGTTTCGTGGCCAGTTGGTAATTCTCACCTCTCATTACCATGAAATAAATCATACTGATATCGCTGTGGCCGATTCGTGGCCAGTTGGTGACTGTTACTGTGCGCAACTACACCTGGGCTCAGGTGGTGACTACTTCTCATTCTCATCGCTATTGGGATAATTTCCACACTTTCCACACCTCAGCGACTTCTGTGGCCTGTTCGTGTTCGGTTGGTTCCAGGGCCCGTCAGATGAAGATTTCAATGTGTATAGAAAAGGGGCCACTATCAGCATCTCGAATCCAACGTGGCAGATGGACGCCGTTCGGCCAGTTGATGCCTCTGGCAATATGCAATGACCCTTGTTTGTCACGGCCTGATTTATACGAACAATGAAGAGTGGACCATGGGAGGCTCGGGCTGACTAATAGGTCATTGTAATCGTGTTGTGTGTGTGTTTCGATGAGCCCAAAGTGGGTACATTGGGCCAGTATTGCATGGTGTACTCGATTAGGATTGGGTTCGAGTTGACTTTGATGTGGTCGGTTCGTGCTTGTTTCGTTACCGTTTGGGCAAAATATTCTTTTAAAAATCAAAAATCACAAAAAAACTACTTGAACTATGGAGAAAAATCTTTCAAACCAAACATGGTCTTGACGTAGCCAGATCGTGCCCAGTTGGTAACAGTACTAACATAGTATTACAAACATGCAGAATAGAGCTATTTGAACCCCTCCTTAAGCACCTTCATTAAATCAAAGAGCGAACACCCGGCTTGTGGTGTCCCTCGAGAGGAATGGCGGTGAAACCTCTAATTAAAACCCATTGTAAACTGAGCTTCTCTCGTGCCTTTGCCCTATTGTTTCGGTGCGTTGCGCGCATTAATTCGCCATGTTGCAATCGACAAGTCAAGAAATGCTCACCTGGAGGTTCGACAGCGTGCAGAGGAGCCGTCGGGGTAGATGGACGTCTGGCGACTCTGTCAGTGAAAACTTCTCCAATCTCGTCAGCGGTAGAAGTACGTCATCGACAAGTTCTAGTGGTTGACGTTGAGACGATACCTGTAAGAGTGAAACTATTGAACTAATTCATTCAAATCGGCTCAGACCTATGAAGGTAAATTAGACTGGAAAAATAAAATTCATTTTTTTTCATTTTCATGGTTCAATTACCCTAGTTTGAGGTATATATCCCTCAAGATGGCGTGACTGCCGAAATGTTGGAAAAAGTAAATATATCTTGTGCAACTGTACTAGTCACAACAAGTCGATCCGTCAACAACCTATTATTTTCAAGTGAGCAAGTATAACTTCGAAACTATGAACTTGAAAGGAAAATCACCTTATTCAAATGCAGTGACCTCAAATTTGACAGATCCTCGAAGAATTTGACCGGAACCATTGGCGACGTGCATCCCTGAAAATATTCAATACGCCTGTGTAAATCGATGCTACTAATTATGTTCTTGTGTATTTTATATGAATAGTTTCTAATGAATGACGTGCATCCCTGAAAATACTCCATTCGTCTACATCGCTCGATTGGCCAGCTGATCGTTCTGTGTAAGTGGATCAGGAAGGGGTGACTGTCGTGCCACTTGTGCTACTGTCTCTCCTCCCCCTAATCCCCTCTTTATTCGCGGCTGTGCACATGGTTATGAACAGCTAACCACTTGAGATGACCAATCAGACGGGATTGGAAAGGGTCTTGGGGAGCTTCTGTGCTCACAGAAGGTCTTATTAGGAATATCAAAAAGTTCGAATTTTCTTATTCATTAAAAATAAGTTGATAAGCTTCATGACGACTATCATAGAACCTTTGAAAATCTGCTCCGGTCAATTTTTCAAATTCCTAATGATAAATATTTTTCTTCAATTTTTTCTATAAAATATTAAATATCGTATCTTTCACAATTTCATCTCTTTCAAACCTTTTAGTACGTATTTTTCTTAACCAGAAACATTTTCATTTTCACGCCTTGGAAAAAGTCTTTTTTTAATGTTTTTTCCTACAAAAACAGTCGAGAAAGCTGGAAAAACCACAACTCTCTCCACTCTTACACTAGAAAAGGTCGCCCAAAACCCATGTTTACTTCTTATCACCGATCGAGTTATAACACGCACGAGTCGGTCGGGGCGGCTGAGAAGAAGAGGTAATGAGCGACCTTGCATGCGCGTTCATGTTCCATTACTGTTATCACTTTTATTGTCATTTGGGGCAGTTTTTGGGAGGAGCAGAGTATAATGGAATTGTTGTGGTCAATTTGTCGACATTTCGTTACAAAGAAAAATTATCACAAAAAACTCAATTAAATACTGAAAATGGTGAAAAGTAGCACCTTTTCATGAATCGAGAAGGGAAATCTTCCAACAAAATCGTTATCTGGGACATAAAAATAATAAAATATATTATTTTCCAAATAATCAAAAACGATAACTTCTGTTTTAACCAATTTTTCCATAGATTCTACAGGTCATAAAACATAATTCCACAACTTTACTAAAACCGTTTTTCGGAGCACATACATGGTAAAAATACTCGAAAACATGTTAAAAGGTGTAAATTTCATGGTCTTTTACACAACTTTACAAGCCATCACACGTTTATAACCAGGTGAAGCTCATAAAGTCTGGCAGTGCCTGTAAACGTCTCATGGGTGTTGTGCAACATGCGGCAGGTTTACTGCTGCCGGTTGCCAGAACACTTCCAAGAGGTCCCCCCCTAGCCGGATTATCTCTCTTGTAATTAGAAGTGGCGGTTCCTGGATTAACCTGGGTTGATTAGTGCTAGAAGGTCGCATCAGGCACCATTAAAACGCCTGACCGCAACGCTTTTGACTGTCTTGAAGAGAGAAAACAGAAATCTTTTTTCTTAACGTATTGAAAAAGTGTGAATCCTTCCAAGAAACCTTGGAATTACAAAAATAGAACCTCACATATCTAGCAAAAAGTCTGACCGATTTCAAACGCGCGCCAGTCGAATTTTTGTAAAATGAGTACGGTAGGAGTCGGGACTCTCACAACGAACAGTTAGATCTTTGTGGATTTAAACTATTATTCTTACTTTCAGTCCATTTAAATGAAAGGCTCATTATAATTAAATCGTTCTTGTATTTCAAGGCGAAACTGCTACGGTACTAAGTACCCGATTTACGGAGGCCAGACTTTTTTACAGGTAGAAGAAGCTATGTGCATTGAAATTACAAAAATAGAATCTCCCCCAGAAATGTAGAAAGTTTCTTAAACGTTGGATGGGAGACTTCGAAATTTTCAACTCTTGAGGAAAGTGCGCTCTACTAGGCATGGGCATATTGCCAATCATTGGCAGTCGATTGGCAATGCCTCTTTTCCATTGCCAATAGCATTGGCAGTCGGTTGGCAATGCAATTGACTTGGATTTTGATTTCTAGGCCTTCTTGACGTTAAAGATAATGTTATAACAAACTGCATAGCCAATCGACTGCCAATGCTATTGGTAATGGAGAAGAGGCATTGCCAATCGACTGCCAATGATTGGCAATATGCCCATGCCTACGCTCTACTGATAAATCCAGGACATCGAACCGGGGAAGTGTTGCAGATAACGATCAAGACATAAGGCCCCCAGCTGGTCCCTATTGTTTCCTATATAGAAAGGGTCATTTACAAGCGTGTAAAGGTGATCCACGTAAACTACGCAATGGGATAAAAAACAAGACTCACATCAATCTTGAGCGTTTGCACCGAACTCATTCCTTTGAGCAGCGTTTCCGGCAGTTGGATTCCAGTCGCGCAGCTGATGTACAACGATCTGACCGTGTCCACGGCTCCGTACAATGTGGAAATCGGCAGCTCGGGTCGATTCAAAACCGTATAATCACATATTAAAAGTGTCTGTGTGGTGAGTACCGGGTCCGGCAGGCACTTGCATCTGGAAAAATCATTAAAATTACCATTTTTCATGTAATTTTACAGTTTTAACTTTCAAGGAAAATAGGACAGAAGAGGAAGTTCGAAACATCCCATAGCATCAAGTTTGGTATCAATAATTCTGCCCCATCCTGTAGAAACTTTTAAAACTTTAAAAATTTTTTCTTGATATTTTCTTTCGTAGGCCTCCTCGTATTCGTCGTATATTTTGAGTGTTAATAATTTAACGAAAAAGTGATCTGAATCATGAATCCTCTCTTTAAATCTAAGCTTAGAAGGTGCGAATTTTGATCAAATCTTAGCTTTGTACCTAACCTAGCTTCAAACCTTACCCACACCGAGCTAAAGGTTATCGATTAGACGCGTTGCTCACAAATTATATTGCGCTAAAATTCGCTACAGAGCGCGTTCGCACATCAATATTTTTCATCCTTTTCTCCTATTTTTCTCAAGTTGACAAGCGAATTTGTTTCAACGATTGCTATTGAAACATTGCAAATCATGTAACTTTCCTTCGTAACTAGCTTTTTATCATCATCGTTATTTCCTATCGAATAAACCAACTTTCGTGCAGTATATTGAAAAAAAGGCCAATTGCCATACTTTTCAGATGTTTATATCCACAAAACGTTACACCACAGCTGACCTTGCAGCTTCGTTTCACATCAACAATTTGATACAGGACGAAGCGTTCATTCAGATATGAATGGCCGTTGCGGCGGCGAGGGTGCACGTTATGCATAATAGATAAATGGGTTTGACATGACGGTGAGCTAGCCGGGTGTCTTACTGGGTAAAGTTAAACCCGAGTACTCGAAAGGTAATTTTTGGTACAGTACCGATCAGAGCTTGTTGGTTTAAGCGACTTTTGACGACTAGGTTAAGTTAATAGTTATAGATCAATTTCACAGTACTCAAAGTTTAAGTACCTCACTATACCAATAAATCAAATTCTGAGCCTATAGAACTCTCACTTGGTTAATTTCGATTTCAAACATTTATCAAAAAGTAACTTTTTTCAGGATGCAAAGATGGAATACCTATAAGTTGAATTCTGAGCAGTACCTTTAGGCTCGATACAGTGTCAATTTTGGCGTTTTGAAGGTAAATAGCATAATCAAAGTATTGCGAGAATCAATAGGTACTGTCGAACTTCAAATAAAACAACACAGTCTTTCAAAGGGGGGCCGTTTCGGGTCCGAACACTTTTTTGATCAAAAAAATACTCACGGTTTGGGACACTCGTCCGCTGCTGTGACCACCGCTAACAGGAACAAAATCATCAATCGATGATTCCAGCTCATTTTGTCTATTAATATTGCTATTCTTCGTATCCTATTGCAGCATTCAATCTGTAAATGGTCATGATAAGGGTGGATGGTGTGGGGTCACCAAAAATGGCGTGGCGGATGGAACACCAATGATCGTAAAGATAAAAAGGAGGAAGGGTCCTGGCAAAATCAGGCATGACTGGTCAAAACATCGTTACTAGGTCAAATAAAGTTAGCGGTTGAACTGACAGTACAGTACCTGCAAGTACTGTATGTACGAAGGATGTCCCTTTTCACTATTAAAATGATGAATAGAGGGAAAAAACCTATTAGGTTTGCATGCATCTTTAAGATTTGTGGAGCCGACCTCGGCTCAGACTAATCTTGCGCACTTCTAACGTTACGCGAGTGACCAGTCGAAGCAGGTGTAATGTCGGCATAATTGGAACCAAACAGTCGATACGTAAATGCTAAAGGAATTCTGATTGAGAGTTGAAATTAGGATTTTCAGAGGTGAAAGGCTGAAGTGACACTTAAAATAACTAACCTAAAAGTCAAGATTTTCAAAAAAGCCTGAAAAATTTAAGAGGAATTAAATTTTCCCTCTGAAAAATGAGTTAACTATCTGTTAAAAAGTATAGAAAACAAGATTTTCGAGAAAGCTTGAAAATCAAGAAAAATAGGTATTTTGCTCTATAAATGAATGTAATAGCTTGAGATTTGAAGAATGTAAAAAGAGATCTCTGAATGTCTAAAAAAAAGTCCAATGAAAAACGAAAAATGATAAGCCTATGGCTTTATAGGGAAAGAATGATATTTTGCTCTGAAAACTGATTGAATATCTTGAGAATGACTTCAAACAGGTAAAATTCAGAAAGAAGGTCCAATAAACAAAAATTTCGAGAAGAACAGTATTATACTGGGCCAAAAATCTCACTTCCACCTTCGCCCAACACCAAAAGGTGCCAGGTTTCAGCTCGAAGCGACAACATGGTGGGGGTGTCGGGGTGTAGTCCACCAAGATGGTGTTTTGGTGTGGTGGCGGTGCGAGGGGGCGTGGTGTATGGCCACGCCCAAAAACATCACCTACGTTCCGCGACGTTGCCGCCGCCACTCCTCTATTGTTTTAATTACCGATCGAGACTACCAGTGGTGGTAATAATAATAATAACGGAGGAAGTAATGACAGTGATGAGGTGGCACTTGAACAAACCGTGAGAAAACCGTCAAGTGTACTAGAACCAAGTCCTTACGCAACCGGGTGGTGGGTCAAAACATGCTAATTAAAATTCTTATGGGGTTTCTTTAAGACAGTGAATGAAGTTTTATTTTCATTTCTAACCTTACTAACCTTATAATGCTAACCAATCTCATGTGAATATTTATAGGTCTCTGATGATGGCTTGACGCCGAAACGTTGGACATACGGAAGACTGAGTAACAGTTAATGAAACTTTTCCTTTAGAACAAATCCCGTGGCATTTCCATTTTTACTACGGTAACTAGAAACAATCAATTTCACAAAAACTTCGTGTTTCCTACGTGGCAAAGTTCACTAGGACCAAACATCAAAACTCACAATGTATGTGTTCTTGGCTCTACAAAACTGGATGCCAGAGCATGGAGCTACAGATTTAACTTGAACCTGGTGTTGCTTACTGAAGCCAATTCAATTCATTAAAATGATATCGTACTACTTGGAAGCATTTCAATCCATAGATAAGGTATAAGATGTTGACTTGAAACATGAAAACTAGTTAGTCGAAAAGGTGACTTTTTTCCTACATGGTGGGGTAGAATTATTGACTTAATACGAAAAACTGAATCCTTGAATCAAGAATCATTTCCTAACAAGGTGCAAGAATTTTTTGCGATTAGCAAGGTGCGAACTTTGATCAAATCTTAGCTTTGTACCTAACTAGTGCTTTGAACCTTACCTGAGCCTAAAATTTGAGGTGTCGACAAAGATAAATGAAAAACGATCTCTAGAAAAAAAAATTAATATAGAGTAAATTGAGTGGCACCAAAAATTAACTCGGAATGTACTTCGGAATTAACTCTGAATGTACTTCGGAATTAACTTCATGTAAAGTTGAACGATCACAGAGGTTATAAAATAGAAAAGCAACTAAAACTGATTCTATTAACTTTTGAAAATCATCTCCGGGTCTCTACTATTTCGGTATCCTACTTTCAGATGTTCGCAAAAAAGTTAATTCAGAGTTAATTCCGGAATAAATTCAGAGTTAATTTTTTGGTTCCTCAATTAACTCTATATTAATTTTTTTTTTCCTAGAGGATTCATGACTCAGTCTACCTTTTCGTACAAAATGAACTATTGATACCGAACTTTCTGTTATGGGATGATTCGAACTTCCTCTTCATAACTTTTAAACTAGATTTCTTCACTTAAAATGCACAAAACACCAAGACTACTGAAAAAAAGGTTCGCCACATAAAGTGATCATTCTTATCATCCCCAGAATCTGTCTTCAATCACCAAACTCTCAACACCTTACCATCTGCTCGTCATCCTTAACTATTTGCAAACTTGACAGGTAAATAAGGGTGTAATTGGTGTGGGGTGGGAGGGGGGCTACGACACCATGGTGGCGGACTGCGAACGGATGTATCTACTACAAATTAGCATATCAAATGAGGGAAAGACAGTGATGTTAGAAGTGCCGAGGACTGGATGAGGCCACTTCAACTGTTTCTTAGATCTTTCCGCTTCGGCATTTTTGCACGCAATTACCTTGTTGATGGATGATCGTTTGATAAGATAGATAGCGAAAAGGTTCAAGCTTGTTAGACTATCATAGTGTTAAAATACTTGGTCGTCGTGTGAGGGGAGTTACAGTATCAAGACTGGAGTTTCTTACTGTAACCTGGTCAATTGTCTACATTTTATGCTTCTTGTAGAGTTAAAGTACCGTAACGATCAATTTGTGAAAGATTGAAGTGTTAAAAGAAACAAGAAACAAGAAGAAAAGAAACAAAAGAAAAAGTTCAAAACAACGTTTAGACTGATATTGGTCAGAATTATTGTAATATTCAATTTTTCAGAAATTTAAAAAGATAGAAGTTCCAGGGCAATGTTAGGTCGAATAAGCAAGTTGCTTAACCTATGCTCTCTACGCTTACAAGGTTATTCCACAGTAAAGTTAAACTGTTTCAAGTAACAATTGCCAATCATTGGAGTGCAGATGAATTGAACGGTTGAAACCGGTCTTGCTGACTTTTTTTAATCATCAAAAGCAATTAACAAAGCCGGGGTGTCAATTCCGTAGATGAAAGCGGCACACCCATTAGCCAACTTGTGGTGCAACAATGGCGTTGGTGTGTGACACAGTGGACACCGCCAAAGTGACTCAGGTGCCTACAGGAAGTTATGGTGATACTGATGGCTTATCACCAAGCGGCGGTGACTTTGTTGTGACTAAAAGGAGTTTAGACCGGGATTAGAGCAATTATTTTGCACTTGTTATCTTTATACTTCAAAGGAATGACGCTAATTGAATAAGCTTTAGAAGTGAATTCAGTGAAGCCGTGCCGCGCGGTAGCGCGCGGATGGATTGGATTGATGAAGATATCCGCGTCAAAATCTATCATATGGCGATTAGACCATTTCGATCCGACACTTATGAGCTGATCAAGTTTCAAAATTCGTAGAGCTCGTGCCGCGTAGCATCGCGCGGATGAATAAAATTTCAAACTTGATGCGCATCTCAGCGCCAATAGAACCTATCCGATGGAGTTAAGACCGCATGAGCTTGGAAAGAATAGCGGATATACAGTGTGACCAAATAGCATTATTCCAAAACTCAAAAAGCTTTTTCATTACTTTACTCGGAGAAAATTCTTTTCGAAAAGGTGTCCAAAGAGACCTCGTGGAATATAAATTCGAGGTCTCAAGAGTGGGTCACAGCGTATGGATGGTGTATACTTCACACAATTCATGAATTCATACATTTTGAAGCGACCACGGGTCGGGTCGATTACTTTCAAACACCTGTTTCCGTCTTTATAGAAAATTTTGTAAAAAGTCAAAGAATCGAATATGTCAGCTTTAGGTGGCGCTACAGACTTTTCTTTTTGGTTTTTTGTAAAATAAACTTCAAGTTTTGTATTGTAAGTTAGAAATGTAGACTTTAGCTGTGGCGCTACAGTAATTTCCACACGTCATAGGATAGGCAATGTAGACTTTATATAGCGCCACAAAGAGTTCCACACCAAAACTTTCCCAAGTACTGAGCGTAGAGAGGGAAAAAACGGAAAACACCTTCCAATTTTCATGTCAAAAACAACTCTACCACTATGAATCGGCCAATTTAGGAGAGGCTACAACAGGCTCAAGTGGTCTATAGCAGATGGGTTATAAAACCACATTCGATCTACCTTCTGCTGTGTCATGCCTCTTAAAAAGGGAGACGGTAGGTCGAAAGACCTCCAGCCATCGCGTTTTTGCATGTGGCAATAAAAAATGAAATATCGAAGAACGGTTTTGCCTCTTTGAAGCCTTGACTAACGGTGATTTATGTAGATCAGGATCTTACAAGAAGGTCGTTTGGTCGTAGCTACGTTGGAAATGATAGTTTTAGTGAGAATTTGGGAAGGTAAAAGTTCTGATTGGTTACATGTAAGATTCACAATCACAAATAGTTGAATCGAGAGATTTCAAGCAGAAAATATGAGAAAAATAGGAAAACTTGATAGGTCGTGAATCTATCAAGAATGTGATAGACAGAGCAGTTACAGAGCATTATCAAATTCCCATCCCACAAGAAATAGTTAAACCTTGTTAAGTTGTATTCACTTGTGGAGAAATTCTACAGTACACTTCGAAAGTTTACGAAATCGAACATTGGTGTTTGGAATAAGTGTCGACTTCGCCGTGTCCGCGAGACCTTTTTTCAACTGAGCATAACATTTTTTTCGATTTTAAGGGCTCTATCTGTTCGTTCCCGAGAAAACTTCCAAACAAAATTTTCTTTCTCAAAAAAGTCCTTCCGCGTCGCGCTACGCAGCGCCAAAGTTCGTACTTTTATTTACCATTAATCTGCTCAAGTTTTTTTAGAGAAAAATGTTTTCATGAAACATAAAACCGGACGAGCAACTAAAGTATAACAAGTAAAGTTGTAGGGCTTAAACGGGTACTTTTTAGTCAGAACCGAAGATTTTACTTGAGAGGGATCACCCGTTACAATATTCTCATAAAAATCCCCATCAAGACACGTAAAAACGGGCGGTGGGTTGGTCGTTTAAAGAACTCCTAACAGCGACGTTTTCATGCGGTAATTAACCATGAGTTATTGGGATGAGAAGCCGCGTGTGTGTGGTAGAAGGAGGCCCGGGCCACGAAGGTCGTCCCTCTTCACAAAAAAAAGTAGCAACTTGACGGAATTTCAGTCAGCCGTGACCAATGGGTCTTCTCCTAGTCTCTCTCTCTCTCTCTATGTGTGTTTCCACGTGTTAATGGGTTTTGAACCCAACCGTGAAACTTCGGAAAAAAGGTTGAGGGAAGTGTGTGAAAAGCTGGGGTGCGGAACCGCTGGCGGAACGCGGAAGAAACTTCAATCCGGAGGGGGAAATTCATCTCCGAACGTACTTTTATCACAAGGAAAATGATGGAAAATGAAATAACAGAAAATAATATTGTGACAGAAGTGATAGCAGTAAAAAACAGTTTTCAAACTTTTGGCCGTTACTGTAAGTGTTACTGTAGAAGAATTACTCATTTGTCCAAGCTCAACTATAAAACTCTTGGAGGTAACTGCGAAGCGACTACATGTTACTGTAGAAATATTGTTCATTTGTCCAAGCTCAACTACTCAAGAAGGCAAATGTGAAGCGACTACATGTTACTGTAGAAACATTCCGCACTTGTCTGAGCTCAAGGTTCTAGAAGGCAAGTGTGAAGCGAATACATGTGAACATCTCCAGGGAAAGTTGTGTAAAGCGACTTTCCACAACGGGACAACGGCTACTATTCAATGACCGGTATTTCCTTATGAACGAGTGACCAACTTTCCCAAAGTGAGTGCACTTTCTCAGCCAGAGTGAAAGTCGTAGAGTAAGTGAACTGTCGAAGCTGGATATACAAGTTGGTCACTGTTGGTTCACGGTACAATTGATTTCGGTACTTGTGAGATGGTTACTGTAGGGTCATCAGAAAATTTCGCTTGTCGTGAGATATCGATGGCTACTGTAGAACTCGATTATGGTAATTTCAAGATGGTTACTGTCAGACAACTGTAGAACCATATGGTGGCAATAAAAATGATTACTGTAACTAAAAGAAATTTCTAATTTCCAATCTCAATGTCGATTCTGATATTTCTAGATTTTATTGACAAATTTTCTCTATTTTCACGATTTCTCAATGTAAAAACTCTAGCAAGGACAAAATCCATCTCTGTCACCCAAAAACCACCATAGGAACCAGCCAGTGATTGTGTTTGGTGTGACATGGCGGTCACCCATTCATGGTGCACTAACTGTTTACCCTTCATTGTTTTGGTCTCTTTGAAGGTGTGCGCCGGGAGCCGATCTATAGGCGTTAGTATAATTATTAACAATGGATAACAGAGTCAATTAGAACACACGGATTACATTAATTATGTTGTTAACTTTGGATGGTTGGAGAGAGAGAGAGAGAGAGAGAGAGAGAGAGAGAGAGAGAGAGGGACAGAGAGAGAGAGAGAGAGAGAGAGAGAGAGAGAGAGAGGGACAGAGAGAGAGAGAGAGGGACAGAGAAATCAAAAACCCATCCCATCTGTTGTTAGCATCGAAAAAATTGAACAAACAGAGAAGACACAAAATTTTCAAGTAGATAAGTCGATACGGGAATTCGGAAAAAAATTCTGCAGATACTTCAGAAAAAAACAGAGTCACGAATCACGTTTCTCTTGAAAATTCCGGAAGCGGGACGCGGAATTCCGCAAAACTCTATTCTAAACTTATAAAGTTGCGCATCGGAAAATATCGCTAATGATGATTGCTTATGACGTTTCCGGAAGCGGAACGCGGGATTCCGCAGAAATCTATTCTAAACTTATAAAGTTGCGCATCGGAAAATATCGCTAATGATGATTGCTTATGATGTTTCCGGAAGCGGAACGCGGGATTCCGCAGAAATCTATTCTAAACTTATAAATTTGCGCATCGGAAAATATCGCTAATAAGTATTGCTTATGATGTTTCCGGAAGCGGAACGCGGAATTCCGCAAAACTCTGACCAGAACTTATGAATTTCTCCGCGAATGATGCTTGTTCACGATGATTCCGGAAGCGGAACGCGGAATTCCGCAAAACTCTGCCAAAACCTATAAAGTTCATAGCGCAGGGGAAAAAACAGCGTCGCGGATCACGCTTGTTTATGATAATGAAGGATGACATGTAAGCCTTATCAACTGCTGACCAGAACGATGAATCGCCACACTCCGATATAATGGGTCAAGTGGATAGGACTTGAGAAGGTGTGCCTGTCCGCGGTTTCCTTTTCAGCCACTGTATCAATCATAGACACGAGAACGGTTGCTCAAACACTTGCTTTGATACGTCCAAAGTAACCAAATGGGGGTTCTTAATTATACGTTATGATAGTGCGAAGTAGACTACTTGAGGGGTAGTAGAAAAGTGTTAGGTCAGGTTGTTCGGATTCTCCCTGTTTATGCGCCGAGGTGAGAACAGTAGCGAAACTGAGAGAGCATAGAGACAAACCCCTGGTCATAGAATGTTTTTTGTAGGTTTACGGGGGGTCTAATCGATATTCTCTTCTCATTGTTTCGTATTACTTTTCATTTTCAATGAGTATTTGTGAGTTAGAGAGTGTGGCAGAAGGCGATACTGCTGACGCGCCAGAGCTAGCAAGACAGTGAGGACTGTTTGGAGTCAGAAAAATCATCACAGAAGTCTACCAAAACATGATTTTTAAAAGTTTTCAGCGATTGAAAAAAAGATTCATAATGACTAAACCTTGAGAATCAGAAAATCACAACATCAACGCGCAGCAGCGCCCGGACAGAATAAATTGAGAATTAGCTTTGCGCCACCGGGACACAACGCGCTTTCGAACAGCATTTTTACTGTCTCATGCCTATGAGCTGGAAACGGACCTCGGAAACACTTTGTGAGTAAATAGCATTGTATTAATTGAATTGATTGAACCAGAAAATCACAACATCATCCTTTGGAAAAAACTATCATTACCTATCACACCTATCCAATCCACATCAAAGGACCGATATGACAGTTCTTAATTATACGCTTTGATAGTGCGAAGTAGTCTACTTGAGGGGTAATAGAGAAGTGTTAGGTTAGGTTGTATAATATGGTAAAAAATAGACTAGCACATCTCTGTGATCAATGGGGGATTTCTATAAAAAAAACTGCTAGTTTTCGTATGAAATGGTTCGATGGGGACGAAAAGTGATGAAATTTGAACATAAGAGTTAGTTAGTTAGTTCTAGTTTATTCCGTAAGGCGGAAAGAGTGAGAATAAGAAGAAAATTGGATAAATAAAAACGAATAGTTCAAAGAAAACACGACACTTGTGATCGGTAACAATTCAGTAAGATTGTTTTGACTGGCAAAATCGTCTTTTCTTTACTTACTTCTTACTTCAGATACTTTAGAGATCTACTGATCCACGCCGTCACATGACAACGCGAACAATGGATCTCTGTAGTATCTGAACTATAGAAAATACGATTTTATCATATTATGATTTTATAAAAATTTGACTCAATTGACCATAGATTGACGGGAAAAAAACTTGGAGAATGAAAGTACAGCTCTGGATCTACCAAGATCCAGTAGCATTAAGACAAAAGTTGATCCAGATGTGTTGGTAGAGCGTACGAGCTAACGCGTTCACTTTTTCATAACACACATGTGGAACTCTCGGATCTGTGCTGACAACAGGACCTCAGTAAAATGAATTCTTCACTAGAGCGAGTTTCAAAACGGAGAAAGAATCGCTGAAGGAACGAGCTGGACTCTAAATGATAAGGCCACCCTACACTTTTTTCAAAAATTGCATGTGAATTCTGTTTTTGGCCGAAACTCCTGAATGAGGTCGTTGAAGCAACTTTTGATAGCATTTCCATCGTTTTCACTATTATTGAAAACATGAAACCGAAGCTTATAAACTTTTATTTTTTCTACATGAATAAAGTTATCATATTAAAAACCACTCAGACCTCGTAGATTCTCCGGGCTTTGGTATACTTCCCATGTTAGGAACTGAAGTACACTACAGCTCAAAAAAGCGAATATTACATCTAAAAAAGATCTCCAAGAAGGAATTTCGTCAAGGGAAATTTTCAAGTTACAAGTTGCGCTAAGTCTAACTGTTAATTATTTTCCTGGAGGACTTTGCTGAACCAAATCTCAAAATGGAATAAAAACTAGCTTGACTCTAAATTTAAGGACTTCCCTCTTAGAACATAATCCAACATTTTTTTCAAATATGTCTCACTTTACACTGTTTAAACCCCTGATCTGCAATCTGCAGCCAACAGTATGGGTAAGGTGGAAGAACACTTTTTCAAGAATGAAAATGGAGTAATGCGGGTGAATAATAGACAAAATCTTCAGATCTAACACATAGCTTCTAGCACTAACTCCAAACGACTTTTCACAAAGTGCTTGGAAACAAAGCAAAATTTCGTCTTGAACAAAGGTCCGAGTAGAACTCAACGAGAGAAATAACGTATGTGTCACATAGCGCGAGCGTTTTCACTATTCTCTAAACAATAAACACTGCAATTATATGGCCGACCACCAGTACGAGTGACCAATGGACAGAGTGGACTATGAGTGATTGCTAACATATTGACTGACAAGTCAGTCATTTTTTGACATTACTAGTACCTGTAACCCGATACTGTAATTGCATAAATAAACGGTACAAGGGTACTAGACCTTGTTCACATGTTTGCTTGTTGTTCCTATAGCAATGAGCGTACGGTAACCATAGATGATCTTCTTAATTCAGCGAAAAATACGCAACAAAAGTCTTTTGGAAAGCGATAACAGTTTATGCTTGTTGTTCCTATAGCAATGAGTGTACGGTAACCATAGATAATCGTCTCAATTAGGCAAAAAAAAAAACGCAACAAAAAATCTTTCGGAAAGAGGGGACAGGCTCGGGTCGGAACCGTTTACGATTGGTTCTCCAAGACCCGTTGTTTATTATTGCCACTAAACCACCAGGCTTAACTATGTTTTCTTGTTTCTGAAGTTAAATCTGTATAAAATAATTTTTTCATCATCTCATTTCTCGAATATTGATTAAATCAAGCCGGAAGAAATAACTCAAACCAGTCTTAAGAAAAATCAATACGATTTCTTAAAGATCAAAGTATTGAACTCAATTTTGCAAAAATACCTTTTTATCAACTAATTTCTCAAATTTTGACTATGAAACTAAATTACGCTTGATGAAATAAGTTAAACCAGTTTTTTTGCGATGATCAACAGGAGTGATATTCAACAACCAATAACTTTTCCGCATTGGGGTGAAAACCTGCATGGCCCGGTCGTGGCTGGAACAGCTATTTGTTCAATATATGAGAACTCTAGGATCTGCATGCAGTTCTTATGTACGACAAAGACCGTAAAAATCGATTTATGTACGACATACGCTGTAACTAGAGTTTTATGTGCAGCATGTGCTGTTTCTTAGAAAAGTATAAGAAGCTGAGGAGGACTAGAGGAGAAAAGGAGACCACTAGATAATCACAAAATTCAAAAGGTGTGAATAGAAAACGCTGGACAGTTGAAAAACGGTTCTTTTCATTTTTTCCAGTAAGGAAGTGAGGTGAACATTCCAGAAGGCAAATTCCATGAAATGACAACGGAGGGAGTGAGAAGCGAGTTAATGAGATGGTAGTTTATAATTGCTTGGAGACCGATGCGGACGCAGTGCAGAAGTTCTAATCAAGCGTTCAGCTTTTTACATGGAACACGTACGTTTCGAATGAAGGGGTTGAGAGAGAGAGAGAGAGAGAGAGAGAGAGAGAGAGAGAGAGAGAGAGAGACAGAGAGAGAGAGAGAGAGAGAGAGAGGTTTAAAAAAAGAGAGAGAAAGAGAGAGAGTTAGAGAGAGAGAGAGAGGTTTAAAAAAAGAGAGAGAGAAAGAGAGAGAGAGAGTTAAAGAGAGAGAGAGAGAGAGAGAGAGAGAGAGAGAGAGAGAGAAAGAGAGAGAAAGAGAAAGAGAGAGAGAGAAAGAGAGTTAGAGAGAGAGAGAGAGAGAGAGAGAGAGAGAGAGAGAGAGAGAAAGAGGAAGATTCCGGGCAAAATCATATTCGGCCTTTTCTGGAACAACTTTTGTCCATATTTACAACAAAAATTGGACGTATTTCTCATCTTAAAATTTCCATCGAATAATTTAATTTGGTAAATATACCAAAAAGGACTTTGTTCGGCATTGGATAGATTAAATTTTTTTTTAAACGCACTTTAAATTGATTCTGATGAAAATCAGTACTGCGTTCAAATCTTCTCAGATAATGATTATCTCTATTTTAACGACTTTTGAAAAACGAAGAGAAAGATGGGATCAACCTTATTTGCTGCTCGAAACAACTTCCACTACACCAAAAACGTATAATACACAGATAGAAAAGGCTTGTGAGGTCGAAAATTGAAAAGAAAGCAGTGTGCCGCAAAGGGAGAGAGAGAGACACTGACTCAACCTCTCTGTGTGGTATCGTCTTGGTGCAACAGAAAAACGAGGGTGATGATGGTGGAACATGGTGCACCTGTGAGATCCGGGGTGGCACCCGCATGGTGGGTTGGTGACACTCTCGCTTTTGACAAAACACAAAAAGCAAGCGTAATTGGTATTTACGTGTTGTCCATGGAGCTCCAATGAATGGCTCAGCAGAAGTAACAAGTGACGGTCGTTGGTGCTATTCATCATTTCGACACTACTTTGTATACATGGACATATCAAATGGGAGCGGAATCGCGGTTTAATGGTGGCGGAAGGCGGAATGCGGAACGCGGAAAGAATTCCGTTTTAGCGGAAAGTGGAAAACTTATCTCGACGGAACGCGGAAAAAATGAAGGGGTTGAGAGAGAGAGAGAGAGAGACACTACGGTCAAAATCATATTCGGCCTAAAAATATCTTCAGAAGAAGAAGCGGGAAGTAAACCTAGGAAAGAAAAGTTCCTCTTGGTGAAATGCAGTAATCTTTGTAATTTGAGGAAAACGAGAAAAAAAGCGTCGAGAACGTTTTTCGCCGGAAGAACATCATTTTGTTGGATTTCCGGATGCGGAAAAATGAATTCTATTGCGACAGAATGCGGAATAGCACATTTCCGCCGGAAGCGAAACACGAAAAAATGGTAACGTCGATGACAAATCCTGGCAGTTTCAATTTTTGAAAGAAAGGGATGAGGAAAATTTTAGCGGGAAGCGACATAATACCGCGCATCGGGTGTTCAATGGGTTGGTGACAGTGCTCAACCTACAACAAAATTTCATTCTAGCGGAACGCGGAAGAAATTTTACGAAGCGGAATCCCGCGCGTCGGGTGTTCAATTTGGTTGGTGACAGTGCGCATTGAACGCCACCACAGAAATTTATATTTTGATGATGCAGCCTGGCTGTTGCGCTTTGTGATTCATTGGTAATAAGGTTATGGGAGGCGAGCGGTGGAATGAAAAACCCTTCATTTTTAATGGCTCATCTTGTTGCACGATGGAAGTCGTTCTCGAGAAAGAAAGCTATTGCAAGTTTGTTTTATGATGTTCTATGGAATATAATTGTCGCTTAGTGATACAAAAATACTATAACACTAATTTTCAAAGTACCAAGAATGTTATGGTCATTCTGTTACAGAAAATACTTTGTCGTGAAGTTTCTTTTTTTTTAAACCTCCATAATTATACTCTGTTATTGGATAACTGTCGCTCATTGATATTTCATTAGAAAAGCTGAACTTAAAAAATAAAATATGCATTTGATTTTCAGTTCAAAATGTGAAAAAACCTACTTTTTCAGAAAAATCATAATTGGTTATTTGAAAAAAAAACTCATTTCTCGAAAAATTACAAAAGTAACAGAAAAAAAATGATTCCTAATTGAGAAAAACAAATTGAGAAAACATGTAAGCTTTGTGAGAGGAAAAATCTCTACAAAGAGTATTGGATACCAAAACTTGCTACAGTACCAAGCGAAGATCGATAACATTACCGTAAACCAAAAATGACTCAAGTAGTCGAACACAGTTGGATAGTGGGACTGATGCGATAAATCACGAGACGATGATAGGAGTGATGAAAAATGGATGAATTTGGGTAACAAGGGAGAGAAGGTGGGAGAGATAGAGGCGATGACTCAATTCGCATCAATCACTCCCCCTGCTACTGCTGTTGTGTTCGGTGACGGAAAATTTCAGTAGAGGATGAAAGAAAGAACGGTTTTAATGAATGAGAAGATGGATTGAATGAGATAGTTGTAATTGGTCACAACGGGTAGTGGAATTCACTGTTTGTACCCATTCAAAATAGGCAACAATTTTGACTCCTCAAGATTCTACTTTCTAGCAAAAAAACCCATCTGTCATGTGCAAAACAACATTGTACTTCAGAAACACCCACTTATCCACATTCACAGATTCAAAACTTTCAAAGTTTCAAAAACAATAATGATAAAATGTCTGAACAGGGTTAAAAATTTAACAGAGGATGAAAACCCTAGTTAGAACCGAGCATAAGGTGAGTGGGATGAAAACTTTAGGTCAAGTTTGAGATACTCCGGAAATTGTATTGAAAGCAGTACAAGAAGTCAGTTTAGACATGAGACTAAAACGGTAGATTATGATGAAAACACAGAAGAACGCTTGTGATTTGATCGATTTGAAACTTATTGTGGCTTAAGTTATCATAAATGATTCCATGAACGCAATAATCACATTAAAATCTTTGGTTGTGTGAAAGCGCGGGCTGTCGGCCCTTTGGAATGATGAATGGTATCGCTTATGTTAAAGACGATGGGTAGAGGCCCTGGGGAGTGCTTGTTCTCTACACGAGACGACCATTTTCCCATTTAGATTTTCGGACACGTCGTGTATCGTACATGAATGCGTGTAATCGGACTGACGTATCCACAGAGACGGCTCGTAAAAATCTCAATTTAAGTGTGCTGTGCATCTGATCTTTTTTCGTTTGACTCGATTTAATGGGCTCACTAAACGTTCTGGTCAACTATTCCGGGGGGAGGGGGGATGAAGGAGAGAGAGAGAGAAAGAGAGAAAAAAGAGAGAGAGAGAGAGAGAGAGAGAGAGAGAGAGAGAGAGAGAGAGAAAGAAAAAGTGAGAGAAAGAGAGAGAGAGAGAGAGAGAGAGAGAGAGAGAGAGAGAGAGAGAGAGAGAGAGAGAGAGAGAGAGAGAGAAAGAGAGAGAGAGAGAGAGAGAGAGAGAGAGAGAGAGAGAGAGAGAGAGAGAGAGAGAGAGAGAGAGAGAGAGAGAGAGAGAGAATTTATCAATACGGTCACGATTTTTATACCAGAATGAAAATACTGAAGTCCGATTTATATGTTTTGTAGTTTTTTTTCGAGTATTCAAAAAAAATTTAAGGGAAGTAGGAAGAAAAATGTAACCCAAAAGGTTGAAGAGAATTTAAATGAGATTGTATTAAATAGAAATTAGAAAGAAAAAAGATGATTTTCTGGAGAGATATTACAAAACTGGAGTCGGAAGAACGGAAGGTATGAATCCCGTGCAACTTTGATCGAAACATCTAATCAATGTTAAATTCTCGGCTCTCGGAGCTCTATGTCTGTTGCAGGGTCCATTGCAAACTCCGGGTCAGCTGTCAGGTCTTACACCTGTTGTGGTGACCGCATACACACGCCAAAGGGTGCGGCAACCACATCGCAACACACCAATTGGACTTTAAAGTCTCGCGGAGGTGATTTGGTGGGGTTATATAACAGAGATCCTGTATGAGTAGAATTCCTCGAGAATACAGTGATCACAACAACAACTGTGGGAGCTTGTAAGTACATATGAATGGTAGCTGGAAGTGTGCTCGGGAGTAAAATTTTTCAATAGAAGTCTGTTTCAGAAGTGAAATTTTTCCAAAAAGAAGTCAGAAGTAGAATATTTCGATGAAAGTCGGAAGTAAAATGTTTCTAAAAAGAAGTCTAAAATAAAATTTTCCAACCGGAACTCAAAGTTGTAATTTTTCAATAGAAGTCGGAAGTCGGAAGTGAAATGTTTCGAAAAAGAAATCAAAAGTAGAAATTTTTCGATGGAAGTCGGAAATCGAAAGTCAGATTTTTCCTTTTAAAAAAAGTCGAAAGTGAAATTTCCGATGCAAGTCGGAAGTAAAATGTTTTTAAAAAGGAGTCGTAAGTAGAATTTTTCGATGAAAGTCGGAAAAGGGAATAAAATTCGATTAAATATTGTATAGCCGCTCATTCTCCGGTAAACTATGAGGATTTCATTGTCTTTTTCCCATTTTTGACAAAAAACAAATCCGGTGAAATCTGGCTACATGAGAAACGCTTCAGGATAAGGTTAAACATGCAGCAGTAATCAATCACCTATTCTGATGTTGAGAAAATTGATTCATACCAAGAAGCAGAATTCAACTTTCTTATCCAGAATAAACCGACTTTAACGTTTCGCGGAGGTGACGTGCTGGTCAGCATTAGTGAAAGTATGTGAGAAGTGAGATGACTAAGGTTTCAATCTTTTATGGGTATAATGGTATCGGTGTTCAGAAAGCTTTGAACTAATAAGTGGCGAGCTTAACAAAACATTAACCTTGGAAACGTTAAAACCAAAAAAAACACAGAACCAAAACTCATCTCGCGTCACAGGTTAACACAACTTGAACTCTAAGTACGTTAGCAGTAAGGTCAAATAGATCCCAAACCACTTGCTCTGGCCGAATTGACACTGAGCCCTGTGGCAAATAGACAGGGCATACTTTCAAATACACAGTGTTATGACACTAATAAGTGGCGAGCCTCAGTTTGTCCTCCGGATTACCGTCCAATGGACGGTGCATTGTGGGACCCACACGTGTACAAATAAAACAAGTGGGAGTCATGAGTCAGAAGTTGATTCAGAGAGAAAAAACACACAATGTGCAAGGGATAAGTATTAGAAGGAGAAGAGTGAGGAACTAAATTCAACCATGATCGAACTACTAACACCAGTGTTCAGTTCTTTCCTTTCTGGTCATCTGGCAAAATCTTTTTCTCTGAAGTTTATTTTGGCAAAGAGAATGCTACACTATCCTGACCGGAGCAGTTTCTGAAATAATTTCTCAGAGTCAATGCATTCCCTATACTTGTTCGAGCTTCTAACGGCTGTTGCTGGTTTTTTCGTTTTGAATAAATATTCTCATTAACGATTTTGCCTAACATTCCTCACTTTCAAGTTTAAATCCCGCGCCATGCCGATCTGCAATCTGCAGACTACAGTAAGTTGGTTCGAAGACAAAATAAACTTAAAATGTGGAAGATATCGATAGCACCAACATATACAGTGTTAGAGAAAGAATATTCGAGTCTCTCGATACGATAACTATAATGCCAAATAAAGTAAAACTATCATAAGAGAGCCGAATGATGATAAAAATCGCGATCATACCTCTGGCGGTTGGAATATTTCAGTTCGGTCCCCGATTTCGTACTCGAACAGAATTACAACCTACGTCATCCTATCCTTGGTGCAAAGATAACAATGAGGGATTTAGGCTCCCATTCTAAACCTAAAATCGCAGAAACCACTCCTGACAACGTGCCTGTCACGACTAAGCGGCCCAGGCTAGACCGAATTCTGGGGTTTAAGCATAGCTGCAACGTAGTATATCAGTACGACCCCCCAAATCAAGCCATTTTGGCCATTCCTATGCCTAAATGCACCAGTACCAAGCATTTAGAATTGTTTCATTGAAGTCGAGGGAAAAGATCTTCACAGGTCCTACAGGGGCGTGTGCAATAAGAAATTAATTACCGCGGATTGACGCCATGCAACAATATGGGCTCAATGAGTCGTGAAGTGAGACTGTGTGTCGTACTACGGTTGCGCAACCTTCAATAGGCCAGTTTGTACGGAAGCACACGCAGGTGGTGGGTGAGGGTTACAACTTGTGGGTCGAGAAAAATGGGGGAAACTGTATTTTCTTCGAGAGAGAAAGAGAGAGAGAGAGAGAGAGAGTGAGAGAGAGAGAGAGAAAGAGAGAGAGAGAGAGAGTTTACTGTAGCCAAATCTGAGTGGGCTACTAAAGACACATATATTCCTCTACCTGTAAAAAAGTCTGACCTCCGTAAATCGGTTACTTAGTTACCGTAGCAGTTTCGCTTTGAAATACATGAACGATTAAGTAATGCGCCTTCAATTTCAATGGACTGAAAGTAAGAATAATAATTTAAATCCACAAAGATCTAACTGTTCGTTGTGAGAGTCCCGACCTTACCGTACTCATTTTACAAAAATGCGACTCCCGCGAGTTTGAAATCGGTCAGACTTTTTGCTAGATATGTGAAAGATAGATTAATTCAAAATGAAAATTTGAATTTTTGGTTACTGTAATAACTTCAACGTTCGCGATAGTACAAGAAATGACGTGATTGAAAAATTCCTACGCAAGGAAGAAAAAGGTGAGAATAGTCAAGCATACGCACACACACACAAATCGACGTCGATGTACGCTGAGCGCCAATCGGGACAATAATCCTCTCCGTTTAGTGCATGTTTATGCACATGGTGGAACCAGCTTTCAGATGGTGAGACCGAGTTCATGGGAACCACACCGCCCGTGTCACAAATATGCTTTCATCTATTTTTTTCGTTTTTTAAAAACGTGAGTCCATGGGTCTATCTGACCGGGCGACAGATGGACCGGCCCAACTGTCCACCCGACACTTTGGAGGCATTTCAAATTAATTCTTAGAGTTAAAAATTGAACTCTCAGGCGTCGAAATATGATCGTTTTCAGAAATTTTCGATCGTTTTCAGTAATTTTTCGAAAAAAAAGTATCGTTTCTTTCTGAAAATTACTGAAAACGATCGAGAAATCCTCTGACTTTGAAACTGATCGTATTTCGACGCCTGAGCACTCTCATTGAATAAACACATAAATAGTTTATTTATATAAAATTATTGGGTTATATTTCTTACGTAGGCAAAAATAATCAGAAGAAATTATTCTTCGAGTTCAAAAATTAGAATATTTTTATCGCATTTCTTAGAACTTCTCACGTAAGCGAATTTCATCAGAAGCAATTCCCCTTTGAGCTTCAAAAATCGAAGACTTGCATTGAATAAAGGTATTAATAGTTTTCCATGCTTCAACCAAAAATCTTATATCTCGGTAGCATTAAAAAAGCTATTCCTTGAGATAACTTGCAATTACAGAACCTTGATGAGTATATCGAGATAATTATTTTATCTTAATGCTTCATAACTAAAACAGCAGACTATTAACAAGAACAGAGACAGAAAACCAGATGATTGTGTCAAAATACTGATAAAGTAGCGCCGGTTTTTATCTAATTGTGTACTTTGACTATTAGTTTGAGCTGAGTTGAGAGAGAGAGAGAGAGAGAGGGGGGGGAGGGAGAGAGAGAGAGAGAGAGAGAGAGAGAGAGAGAGAGAGAGAGAGAGAGAGAAAGAGAGAAAACAGAGGGAGAGAGATTTGTTTCTTACGAAAAAAAACTTCTTCCTACGTATTTTGATACATGAATTCCAATTTTCCTTAATTATATTTTTGGTAAACAGAGAAAAAAAAAGAAAAAACTACGGTAAACTCATATAAAACACAGCTGGTTGGCCACCTTTCACTGAAACTCTTCAAAAGGTTAGGTGAATTTTCACAGAAAAATCTGAAACCTCTGTTCAAGACTAAAGTCACCACCAATGTGTGAAAATAAATCACACTGGATCCATTCACACATCATTTTACTACCGTTGGGGTCTACACATTACAAAAAAAGACGTCAGAGAGCTGGCTGGAGGATGGATGTTACTACTTGAGACGTGGGTCGTAACCCTTTTTATCCTGCCCGGTTTATGACCGTAGAGCCAATTTTATGTTGCTGCTCGGAGGAGTTGGTGAGGAATGGAAAAATGGAGAGATATTAGGGGTGGAAGGATTATCAGGGTGTAATTACTCTGCCAAACGTCTGGGAATGACACACAAAGAGCAAAAATGCATTACTTTGGTGTTCCAATTAATTTTTTCTTATTTCATTCTATTCGGTGAACGCAGTTCAAAAAAGTGCGCAAAGCAAGGGGGCTGCACACCTCGGCAAAGGCATAATTTCTCATTTTCCCAACTTTTTTCATCCAACAGTCACAAATCGCAACGGAAAAAAACTTTGAGACAAGGTAAATAGGTTAAAATATAAGCAAGAATATTCAAAAATAAAATAATGAAGTAAGTGCGCTCCACGGAGTCTTGCAAAGCGGCCGCAGAGCGGCTGTATTCATTTTTCTCTGATCCGCAATGTGCTCCTACGCAAAACTAAGAAGTGAGAACACACAATAAATCAACCTTCCGGTCATTAGGATCATTAATGCGAATGTTGGAACAGGTTCTCTCACCAAATTGGGTGAATTATGGGTTATTGATAAGTGTGAATTCTCTTTCCCCGCTGTGTTCGCGAATTTTCACTTTCAGGGAATTCCGAGGATTATTTTAATCGGTGCGCGAAATCCATCAAGATTCATGATTCGCGGTTGGCTTAGTGTTGTGGTTATTGTCTTTGCTTACCGTCACACATGACAAGAGTTCGATCGCCGTACCATCTTATGGCTGTGAATGAATAGTGAAAAACAAGTGAGAAAATTCTGCCGCGCAGCAACGCGCAGTTTGGATTTTGAATGACTTATAAACCGTTTCTATCTGGCACCTATGAGCTACAAATGGAACGCGGAAAGACAGTGTGACCAAATAGCTACTGTAGAAAAGATGTGTTATCCGCATTCAGAAAATCTAGATGACTACTGTAATCGGTACGCGAAATTCATTACATTTCAGGATTGACGGTCGGCTTAGTGTAGTGGATAATGTCTTCGCACTACTCCGCACATGACTCGATCCGCGCCAAAAATAAAAGTGTGAAATCTCGAGGATTACTGTAATCGGTGCGCGAAACGGTGTCCCCCATCAAGTTTCACGGTTCAACCTAAGCCGACTTTTAACAAAAAGTGCTCGGCATTAATGAGCGTGTGGGCCGCAAAAACGAGGCACGATGAATAATGCCGACAAGTGGATACTTTGGGATGGTTTGAGTTGTCACGAAAATGGGGACGTTTCGGAAACTCTGTTGGTTTCATGATGAATCCGATTTGACTTGCGAAATTCTATGTCAAGAACTTACGGTAGGGTCGGGACTCTCACAACGAACAGCTAGATCTTTGTGGATTTAAATTATTATTCCTCTTTTCAGTCCATTCTGAAATTAAAAGCTCATTACGTAAATCGTTCTTGTATTTCAAGGCTAAACTGCTACGGTAGTAAGTACCCGATTTACGGAGGCCAGACTTTTTTACAGGTAGAGGAAGCTATGTGAACTTGCATCATATATTTATGACGATATAGATTTTTTGAATAGGTGCAGATCTTTATAAAAAAGTAGTACTGATTTTTTAGAATTAGGAAAAAATGTCAAATTGTTCCGAAAAACAAGTTTGTTTGAAAAAATGGAATGAACTCATCAAACTTTTCAATCGAAGAAAGGTGCAGTACTCCTCTCATACTGTACCGCTCTACATACCGTACTTCACTGAACTTTGAGATACAATGGTAGGAAGGTACAGTACTCCTTTCATACTGTAAACATTGAATATTCAACTAAAATGCTACACATCGAAAATTCTACTCCAAAAACTGTCATTTAACGTCTGCTCAAGAGTAAAAAAGACAAATCTGGGGAAAAGATTCATCGAACTTTTCTATCGGAGAAAGCTACAGTACCCCTTTAATACTGTATCGCTCCGAACATTCAATCTAATCATAGGAATCTCACAAATCTCTATCCATGGTATATTTCTATGACGAAAGTCCGTTTTGAACAAATCTAGGCGTTCAGATGACAAGCCTAGATCCAAAAAAAAAAACGCAATTTGACGTCTGTTCAATAGTAAAAAGACATAAATCTCGGCAAAATATGTCATCAAAGAAAGGTACAGTACTCCATTCATACTGTATCGCTCCGAACATTCAATCTAATCATAGGAATCTCACAAATCTCTATCCATGGTATATTTCTATGACGAGTCCGTTTTGAACAAATCTAGGCGTTCAGATGACAAGTCTAGATCCAAAAAAACGCAATTTGACGTCTGTTCAATAGTAAAAAGACACAAATCTCGGCAAAAGATTCATTGAGAGAAAATCTCGCAGAATTAAGTAATTAAAGGCTCTTGGGCCAAGTTTTGGGGGGCGAGATGAGCGGCGGAGGGGTACGGAATCCGCTGAGGAGCGTTTAATCGACAACTTCATCACTCGTGCCAATGGAATTTCCTGAGTTAAGCTGACTTCTGATGGTGCCATTAGGTTGAAATTGAAGAAGAATGGATCCGAATAAATCAGAGAGAATTCATTGGCTAGCAGTACGAAGTACTGAGCATGGCTGTCACGAAATATAACAAATTTTCGTTAAATGGGTTTTTCATAATTGAAAAAAACCGTTACCTTAACAATATCCGGTTTTGCTAGGCCTGTAGAAAGTGTACTTCGACTGTTTCAACGGTTTATTCGTTGACCGTAAGTTTTATTTTAATTCAACTGTTAATTAGTCAGACATCATTTCTCAAGTTCAAAAAAAACTGTTTATCTTCAATTTAAAGGTTGTTCCTCTTATAAAGTTAGAATTGGAAAACCGTTACCTTAACAATATCCGGTTTTGCTAGACCTGTAGAAAGCATAATTCGACTGTTTCAACGGTTTTTTTTATTGACCGTGACTTTTATTTTAATTCAACTGTTAATTATTGAGACATGACTCTTCAAGTTCAAAAAAACTGTTTATTGTTCCGCTTCTAAAGTTAAAATTACAGAAAAAGTAAAATTTCGTAATTTTCGCTAAATTTCGTGACAATTACTGTGAGCATATGAACGAGAGTTGCACAGAAATAAAATTTTTGAACGACAATCGGGAGGTCAGGAAAATCCAGAACCCTTGTACAGCCGATCATGTTCTGTTGGAATAAATTGAGAAGATAGAGATTTCACTGTATTTTTCTTCAATTTCGATTTTTCACACGAAAAGTCAGAAACCAACAGCAAAAACGACACAGAAGCAGTGTAAGGTGGCGGGTTTTTACCGCGCGGTACTGAAAAAGCCGCACACGATAAAATCGGACAGGCGGAATTCTAAAACCTAGTCAGATTTGAATAGTTGATTTTCGTCTAAAACGAATAAGTGGAACAAAGTCCACAGAAAACCAAAAAGCTTAATCAATTACAAAGGAAGAGCAAGAAAGATATGAATACTGATAAGTGTGTTGGGCGCTTCCGGTAGGTGGAAAGCATTCACTATACTTGTGTTCGAAAAATGGAGGAAAAAGAGGAAAAATGGAATAAAAAAAAGAAAATTTCATTGTTTACTGAGCACTAGCAAAGAAATTCTGAAGAAATGTAAACTTTACTTCATTTTGAAAATTGTCTCTTCATAACAGTTAACATACATTTCAATTATTTAAAAACTGTAAAAGGAGGAAACCCTCTAGATATGGAAAGAATGCTAATGATAAATGAAGATTTCGGAACTTCGAAAAACTGAATTTCGATAGAAGGTTATAGGTTACCCTAGGGTACTCAAACGTTCATATCGTGACTTCGAATCTTGCTCGATGCCAAGTTATCAGTCTTAAGTCGTGATCTTCTCTAGAAATTTTGTAAGATTCGATTTCTAACAATTTTCCCCTAGTGTGCTGAAATAAAGACAAATAAGAGCGATTGATCATCTAAATTCAACTTCAGAAAACTAAAAATGATGTTTTACTCTTCAATGAAGATACACCATCCACCAAAAAGCGAAAGTCTCTCCGTGCATATACTACACCAATTCGAATTAGGGTAACAATGGAGGGTGTATGAACACCAACGCTACTGCGTATTAGAGCGGAACGGCGCCAAAACTTGATTGGCAAACGTAAGGGTGTGTAGTAGGTAAAGCTCCTTGAAAAATAACTGAAGTGCATTGAGGTGTGAGTCTAAGGATGCGTGGAGATTCACAACGTCTCGCTTTCCTTTTTGCCTTTTGTTGCTTGCATGAATAGGTGAAAGAGGAGAAAGGACCGTCGGAAATTTTGAACCTACTGCTGCTACTAGTTGATGAGATGTTGGACTTGGTCTTTTGAGAAGTGCATGTAAAGAGAAAAATATATGAGATGAGCTCAGACTTCACTACGATATGCGTCCGGAACATAGCTTCGAACGAACGTTTCACAAAACGGAAAATAATAGTTAAAGGAAAAGAATGAATGATGTAGGTCCATCCAAATTTCTCACGGTTAAAATCCCGAGTCATGGCTTAATCTCGACCTGATAAACCCAGAAATATTGTATAGACGCTCATTCTCAGTCAGTTAAAACAATAGTGAAAGAAAAGAGAACTGGGTTCATGAGGACTTCATATTATATTTCTCTCAAAACCGATGATTTTTACCCTTTTGGACGAAATTCATCAGATATGAGTGAAATGTTTCTAACGGAAGACGGAAGTAGGAACTGGAAAATCGCGCAGTTGTGGTCACAAATATCACGAACTTCTACGTTGGATCTGATAACTTTTGAAAACTTCTTATCCTTTGCAAAAATCTTCCAAGCGAAAGAAAATTGCTGCAAACATTTTCGATTCCGGACTTCGACTCCAGAATAGCAAAGTTACTCGGAAGTATAAAGAACTTCCAGTAAGTCAGAAGTTTGAGAAATGATATAGGAGAGTATGCATAGATTCGACAATCATCATTTCAGTTTTAGATTTTGATTCGCAAATTGAGTTTTTTACTTTTTAATCGAATGAAAATTACCTCTGAACGTTCTTTTACACACGGCGATGATTGTACAGTCCTGAAAATAGTTTATAAGTTTTGCCCAGAACGAAAAAAAGAAGTTTTGCCAGCTGACCACAACAAGAAAGAAACTTGGGACGGCTTGCGACTAAAAGGATGATTGGTGAAGTGGTTTCAGATGATTCCTCATCCTTTTTTCCCACTTCAATACCCCGGAGAATTTCATTTTAGCGCCTTTATGCCATCAATCTTGACAGATGGTGAAACTTTTTGCATGGAATGTAGAATTTTTGCTACAACAGCTCGTCGGTAAAGAGGAATGACCAGTAAAAGATGAAAACAAAAGAGACTGCAAAAACAAGTGATTCGGGAGCATTCAAGAAAGTCACTGGAACGGAGAAAGCTCTTTATGAGAAACTGATTTTTGAGGAAGTGGTCAAGACGCCTATAACTGGACGCGGATCGGGCTAATTGTTGATTTATTTTAAATATTTCAGAATTCGATAATTATTTTAAGCGTCAAATACAAATTTATGAGTAGAAACAATTCAAACGTCGAAGAAGTAGGCTAAAAATCGAAAATTCGTTTTAATCGGGGTAGATCGAAGGGTTACTGTAGAACATTACGTATCGATTTTTCATGAAATTTTACTTTTTTTCCTCACAGTTTTTGTTCTTTTCCGTTGCTGCTCGAACTGATTTTCTGTTCCTGTCATTCCTCAAGAAAATTTTTTTTTAATTTGAATTAATCTGGAAGTGTCAAAAATAAATTAATTCCACATTAATTCCACATTATTTCCACATTATTTCCACATTATCTCCACATTAATTCCACATTATTCCCACATTATTTCCACATTAATTCCACATTATTTCCACATTATTCCCACATTATTTCCATATAAATTCCACATTATTCCCACATTATTTCCACATTATTCCCACATTTATTCTACATTATTCCCACATTATTTCTAATTTTATAAGACATCATTTCCAGAATCACTCTAGAACATTGCTTTAACCGACTTCTCATAACAATAGGAAGAAACAATATCATAAGATGTATTTATTGTAAGAAAAAAATCAATGATACAAATGTTACAACAGAAACGAAAAAATAATATGAAAATAGATTAAAGTTATAGACTTGAGGATCATGGTGAAGAGCACATCAATAGTCCATATGTACTGCCCGAATGATGATCAGAACTGCTCGTACAGCCACTTCCATACTTCTTGATTGTAAAAAAGAGACGGAGGTGCCATTACGAGAAGGTACTCGAAGTTCCAGATCTGAAAGTTGTTTTATTGTACGATTATTCATTTCCTTCTTTTCATTACTTTTATCAATTACTGAACAGAAGAGGACCTTGAACTTTTGAGATCCAGAGTCAGGACCTAGCCCGGTGTTAAGCAGGTCGTTGTACCAAGCGAGATGTTTTGAAAACCAGCTTCATAGAGAGTGACAGATAAGATCAACTAATGACTTATTGGGTACTCTGAGCAGGGTTTACATGAACACGGTGAGAAATCTAGATCTCTTTTTTTTAATAAACACGCAAAAATTTTCTTTATGAAAACTTCATTATTCGACTAGATTTTTAACACATCTGGCTAGGTCCCAACTCTGGATCTCAATAACGTTCGAAGTCAACTCTTGTTAAGAGAAATCAACTAGAGATCATTGCAATTTTCAAGAACATTGAAAAAACGTAGCTTACAGACCAAACACTCAGAACACTCCCATTTTCCACAAATATCAATTTAATTTCACTCACTCGAAAGTCATCTTCATCCGCGATCTTCATCCTCATCTTCATCTTATCCTACTTTCCGGAGTCGCACAGAACAATGCATCTATTTCATGTCGATATGGTTCATTTGCCCGTCGCAGCTTCTGAATTATATTTTCAATAATTGAATGAAAATTCACCATTTTTTAACTATGAAATATTCTTAAGGAATAGTGGAAAATTTTCTGACAGACCTATGAACATTGAGGTAACTTTTTTTTAGAATAACAGACCAACTTCGAATTTCGATTTTCTGACTCCGCTCATTTCTCTAATTATTGTAACAAGATACAGTAGCGAACGTAAAAACTTCCACGTAGTATTTTCGGTGACATATCTGTTACCTTTTATCTGTTTGAACGTTGAAAAAATGGTATAAATTTTGTCGAAAAAACGTATTTTTTTTATCATGAAAGACATTTTCAACGTAAAAAAAATACAAAAGTCTACCCCAAAACCCGATTTTCCAAAAAAAAAAAGCACGCTACTTTATTGAAATAGCGGCTTCTGACAATACTAAATTTCAAAATTCCGGTGATAAGCTGAAAACGATATCGAGTGGCCTTCCATGAGAATATGCATTCGAGAGTTCATCTTGTTCTCTATGACAACAAGATAAAAGACATGAAAAAATCGTTTTTTTTTTTAATTTTCGGCGTCTGCGCCATTTGTAGACTAAAACCAATGGAAATTTTTCGTTCGCTACGGTACACATTACTTTGATGAAAGATTTAGAAAACGAACCCTTCAAAAAACAATAACATCAGGCCATCGAAGGAATTGATCTGTAAAGAACTTGAATACATTGCAAGGTTTCAAAATTAGTCTTTGGATTAATCACTCGGCGAGTTTCAAACAACAAAACAGAAGTCTATCCGTTCTACTGTCATAACTTAAAATCTTTTGAAAGAACCTACGAAGCGATTTTTCATCAGAAGAAAATCATAACAAACCTTTTTTCTGGGCGTTGACATTACACGTGGTCGGAACAGCAATGAATATGACCCTGAAACGCTGTACTTTACTTTAGTTATGAGATTTCAAACTATTAGATTCTGAAAAAGATTACTTATCATTAGTTCCGAATGACTTTCAAAATGTTACGACTCAGATAATAAAAAAAGCTTTTTTGGCTGTTTTAAAATCTTTTACGAACACGACCGGGTTTCAATACCTGAATAAGTAAGTTACTGTTTTTCTCTTTTTTCAAAACGTGGCAAATTTTGCTTTCTAATAAAAATATTTCTTCGAGTTTCCAAATAAGCTGATAGTTGACTACATAATCTAGCACTTATCATCAATACTTCAAAAACACGTTTAAAAATTTTCAAACACAGAACTATTAACAAAAAACAAGTAAGAAAGGAGAGAAAAGAAGAAAAAGTGAGGAAAATGCATTTCGAAATGTTTCAAAACACGCTAAATAAAAGGTCAAACAGGATATTCATTGCGTATTTCGACGTGCGCCTTCAATATTTTGCTCCACATTATTCCAACTTTAATTCAAATTATATGCTTTATTTCAAATTTATTAGAATTAAAGAATCCACTCCACATTTTTCCCACATTAATTCAAATTTTAAAAAAATTTTCTTGAGTTCATTTAGTTTCTGAAAAGTGTTTTCTTTCTGGTTTTTAAAGGATCAAAACCTTCAGTCACAATGCGGTCAGTCAATGATCTCATGTTCAGATTTCAT
Source organism: Caenorhabditis parvicauda (assembly GCA_963978915.1). NCBI lineage: Eukaryota > Metazoa > Nematoda > Chromadorea > Rhabditida > Rhabditidae > Caenorhabditis > Caenorhabditis parvicauda. Next base: position 13,935,796 of record OZ022254.1, on the reverse strand, counting down.
TGAAGTAAAGTTATAACTTTTCCGAAATAAAAGGAAATTAGTTTCACGTGTTTCTCGGTTCATGTATTTTCACGCACTCTTATTCTCGCTTCTTGATTCATTTCTCCCTTCCTCTTTCCCTCGATATTATTCCACGTATATTGGAAGAATTCTCGTGAATCAAAAATTCAAAGTTGTACCCGCTCTGTGTAATTTCTGCCGATAACCTCTTTTACCATTTTGTCATGACTACTCTGAGGTAGCTCAAAACCTTTTGCGATCCTTTAGTTCAGTTCAATTTAGTACTTTTTATTTTCAGCTCATTGGCATCTAATCGAGATAGTTTTAACTTCACTCGAAAGTACATCGTCGTCCAGATCCGGAGGTGAAAATCTAGCTACCAACAAGGTTTTCTTAAGTCACTTATTCAAACGTAATTAATGTAACTTTGAACAACTTTTTATTTTTTTAAAATATCAACGCAATTACTTTAACATCTGTAAAAGTTCATACTAAATACCAACCAAACTAAGTCGCGTATTGTACTAAATACCTAATGAAAGTATTGGACGAACATATTTCTCATGTTCTCTCACGTTTACCGACTCGAAAGATATATTGTCCATCCCGTGAGAAATTTTTACGAAAATATTTACATCATCATAAAATGCGTGAGGAAATATATTTTGCTTCATTTCTGTTCTTCAAAGCTCCAACCCACATGTAACCCTATTCACGTTTTCATTTCAGTTTTCCTCTTCGAACTGAAAATTTGGTTATTTCGTGACTATTCCATCATACATATCGTCAATTGAGCACGAAAACACATTTCAATTCAGCTGACCTAGAATATGCATAATATGAAAAACAGTTGGCCTAAAAATAATTTGTCATTGTCATCATCAACCAGATTTTATCACGAAATTTCGTCATCAAGTGGAATATTTCTTATTAAGTCTGTATTTTTTCAACGTGAAAAACGTGGTGAAGAACACTCTGAACATCATTCATTCTAGAGACTTAGGCTCGCCTAAACCTAATCCATCACATACTCAGAGAATTGTATGATTTTCAAAAATTTTGGTATTCTTTGGCAATTTTATACTGAGGAGTACGAAAAATGGCATTTACCATTCATGTGGTATTCCCGATTTCCTGATTTTCTCTGCGAACGTCTATAAATCACTAGTAACGAGTAGTTTTTTTTCCGGAAATTGTTCGGAAATTTTATTTTTAAAAATGATATTTTTGAAAAATACTATTAAAAAAATTCGGAACGTTTTTTTTAATTGGATTTTTCCTCGCTTGAGGATAAAAAAGAGGTGTCTGAATCATGATTTTCACATTTGAAATATAAGGAAAAATTGTTCTACTTAAAAGCAACTTTTTTCCAGGTGTAATCGACGATGGCTGACGAGGTCGACGTTCTGAAGAAGTTCGACAGGTTGGCGACGTCGGATATAGCCAAAATCGTCAGACCAGAAGAGCTCATCGACGCCTTCCATCTAGTTTATGAAGCTCTCGGTTGGTAAAATTTTAAATTTCAAAATTATGGAGAAATTCAGATGATGGAGTTGACGAAGAAGCGTTTTTCGAACGATGTCGAGTCCTAGCGAACATTTACTCAGAGCTGCCGACATATTCGAAGTTGAAATTTCAGAATGCCGTGAGTGTTTATTCCGAGCCTTCTGAAATTTTAAAAGAAAATGGTCTTCACATTCATTGGAATTGTGAAAATTGACATATTCGTGAAAATAACGATGAACAGAGCTGTTACCATCGCACAAATAGGGTTGTTTTCATTATATTGAAATTATATTCCTGTTCTGATTGCATTTTTTCAGATAAGTAACGTCGAAAAATAGATGAATTGAAATTTTCACCAAATTTTTAGAAACAGTTAATTAATTGATGAATGGTCCCGATTAAATAGGAAATAATAGATGATTTCATTACCGTTAAGTTGTACGTCAGGTTGGACTGAATTTTTCCAAGATAAATGATTCCGTAAAAATTGAAGTGACTAATATTTGACAGGTTTTACATCGTTTTCAGTCAAACTTTAAAAAAATTATTTGAAAAAATTGATGGTTAACTCATCGTTTTTTTCCGTTCTATGAGTGGCATAAAAAAGAATTAGATAGTCTTCTTAAATTTGGTTCAAATTTGTGAAATTGAATATTTAACGAACTTTTCGAATATTAAAAAAGAATACTTGTAAACATTTTATGATCAAGTTTGCAGATGCAAGATGTTCCTCTCACAGCCATCACCTGTTTCAAGAACAGTATCCAAGAGCCAAGAATACACATGGTCACAGATGAAACCGTGTTCTCACTACTCTACCATGATGAGTGTGAAGGTTTTTTTTTAAACTTTACCCAATGATAAAATGCTTCTTAACAATTTAACTGAATAAGAATCAACTTGGCTCTGGAAAAATCAAATTAGATTTAAAAAAAACACACCGCGCTAAGCGCAGCACATAGCTTCCTATACCTGTAAAGGGGTCTGACCTCCGTAAATCGGGTAATTAGTACCGTAGCAGTTGCACCGTGAAATACAAGAACGATTTACGTAATGAGCCTTTAATTTTAGAATGGACTGAAAAAATAGTTTAAATCAACAAAGATCTAACGTTTCGTTGCAATAGTCCCGACCCTACCGTACTCATTTTACAAAAACGTGACTGGCGCGCGTTTGAAATCGGTCAGACCTTTTGCTAGATATGTGCGCAGAAAAAAACCGTCGTATCAAGCAGCGAGAGGAGGCGACCAATAAGCAGCGAGCACAAACTCCGCCCCATCGCAAATCCTGCACCGCTGTAGATCAAATTACAGTTACTGTAGTTAGAAAACTTTTTTCTCTGATGTTATTTTTCGAAATTCATGATAAAAAGCTAGTTTCAAAGAAAGTTACGCGATTTGCAAGTCTTCAATAGCAATCGTCGAAACAAATTCGCTTGTTAACTTGAGAAAAATAGGAGAGAAAGATGAAAAAATATTGATGTGCGAACGCGCTCTATAGCGAATTTGCGTGCTACGCGTCTAATCGATAACGATGACCTTTAGCTCGGTGTGCAAAAGTGATAAAAACATTGGAAGGACCTATTTTCGAGATAGCCAGGTCCTGTACGACTATTAACAGGTCTTATATACATTCGATCAACTGTCGAATGTCGGTTCATCTTGCTAAATGCACAACGAAAGTACTGAGCGAACTTGAATATTAGTCGAAACGTATTAATGTTCTCTAACACATACCAACTCGAAATTTTCATTGTACCTCCCGTGAGAAAATATTTACATCGTCTTGAACCGCGTGAGGAAATATCTCTTTCTTCACTTCTGACTGAACTGAAAAATCATGACGCGTCTTATTTTCCTTCTCCCGATTTTCCCAAATCGAAAAGAAAGTTCAGAATATCATACCGTGACGAAGCTTTTCACCTACGCTTTCGGAAATAATCGAACTCATAACTTGGGATTGCCTTCCGAAGGTCCTGTACTGATCGCGAAACGAACTGAAATCGAATCGGTACGTTTTGATCTCTCTCTCTCTCTCTCTCTCTCTCTCTCTCTATCTCTCTCTCTCTCTCTCTCTCTCTCTCTCTCTCTCTCTCTCTCTCTCTCTCTCTCTCTCTCAAAAGAGGCTGTTAAAATGTTAAATATCATTTGAAGTATAGTTTGCTGCTCAAGAATCGCCAAAGTGAAGTCGAACATCAAAAAAGTTTTCATCAAAAACTAGACTGCCGAACCCGTATTAGAAAAATTCTGAGTGGTTTTGAAAAGTTTCAGAGATTAGAGGTTCTCTCTCCTTCTATCTCTAGCTCACTATCTTTTTTTTCTCTCTCACACTCCTCTCTCTCTCACTCTCTCTCTCTCTCTCTCTCTCTCTCTCTCTCTCTCTCTCTCTCTCTCTCTCTCATCTATCACCAACTTCAGATGTTCACAGCAGCCATGTCAAACACGCATACAGTCATCGTGTCAAATGAGAACGTTCTCTACGGTTTTGGAAGTTCGTCAGCCGGTCAGCTTGGAGAGAATCTGATCGCCGCGAAACACGTGATAAAACCAGCGAGAATTTGGATTCCAGAAGGCTCCATCGTTAGTTTTTATATCTCATCTGTAAAATTGCCATCGTTTTCAAAAATTCCCCGAAAAATACAGTTTTTCCCAAAAGATTCCAAAAGAAAACGATAGTTTTCGAAAATTTCTCAATAAAAAAAGTTTTTTCTGTATTTTTTCCTGAAAGATTCCACAAGGAAACAATGATTTTCCAAAAAATACAATCTTTTTTATTAGAATTTTTTAAAATGCGATATTTCTTTGAAAGTTTTGAAGAAATTACCGTAATCTAAAAAAAGAATTTTGAATTTACAAAAGGAATTTTGGAATTTTTTTTAAAGGAGAGCTATCTTTTTGGAGATTAAAAAAAAGTTCATTCTCAGATTAATTTTTAAAAATTGAGAAAATTCATTATTTTAAGTTTTCAAAAAATGAAATTAAAATTCATTTTCGAAAATGTGTGTATCAAAAATGAAAGAAATTAATACGGAAATAAAAAATAATAAAAAATCGAACTTTTCAGCTCCATGATTACGCAATTTTGGACAGCTATACGTTCATAATACTTCGTCACGGCTCGGAGCAATATACTACGTACACGGTGAGCTTTATCTACAGTACCGGACAAAATCTTATGTGGTTTGAACAGGCATAATATTCTCCGATTACGGAAATGTCGGTTTCCAAGAGAAAAATGCCATCATCATTTATTAAACTCTAACCATGAGTTGTGATAACTTTGTAGATTATCATATCAAAAGTTCAGATTGTTTCATGAAGTTTGAAAAGAGATGTGTTCGAAAACAAATGACCATATAAGATTTTGTCCGATACCTTCTCACATAGCTTTCTCTGCCTTTAAAAAAATCTGGCCTCCGTGAATCGGTTACTTAGTACTGTAGCAGTTTCGCCTTGAAACACAAGAAGGATTAAGTGATGCGCCTTTAATTTCAATGAACTGTAAGTAAGAATAATAATTTAAATCCACAAAGATCTAACTGTTCGTTGTGAGAGTTACCGTACTCATTCTGCAAAATTGAGATTAGAGCGCGTTTGAAAACGGCCATGCTTCTAGCGATATATGTGCTTCTCAAATGAATAAAAATTAATTAGATCTAGGAAGAAGTGAATGTGAAGGTGGGACGATTTAATAAACTTCTTCCCAGATCTGATCTACCTTCACTCTGCTTTTTGGAAGAAGTAAATAAGATCTAGTTAACTTTTTATCTTCAATTCTCAAATGTCGAAAAATTTAGTACAAACCCCCAGTATACGATAGTGGATACCAGAGTTGCACGGAATTCCGACTTCCGTGAGAAAAATTTCACTTCCGACTTCCGTTTAACAAATTCTACTTCCGACTTCCGTCAAAAAATTTTTTCGTGAAAAATGACGAAAAAACCGTGAAATCGTTTCTACTCAGTCAGTCGAATTGATCTTCACCTGTTGAGAATGAGCGGATATACAATATCTCTGGGGTTTTTCAACTTTTTTGCACTCCCAACTACCGTTGAAAAAATTCTACTTCCGACTTCAACTTCCGACTTCCGAAAAAAAATTGAATTTTAGTTAATCTAATTATGTTGAAAAAAATCGAAAAAAAATCAGATTTATTCAAATCTTTTCGACCCCTCGGGCCATTTCATTTTTATCATCTTCAAAAATACATTACAGCTCTTGATCTATGGAGATTGCTCCAACCTGGACGTTAGCAGATCTTTTTCTCTGGTGGATTTATCTCATACAAGGGCTCATCGTTCTCACTGTTTCCACTCGCCTCCTCTAATATTAGTGAGTTGAATCGATTACTGTACTTTTCAAGTTTCGGACTCTGGGTATAAAAGTGAGAATTTTCCATGAGAATAGCTAAAATGAGGGAGAATCATATGTTTTTATGAAAAGAAGCTTTTATTTAGTTGTACACTGTGTCTTTCAGTTCTTGAGGTCATTTTTCAAAAATCATTGAACCGATTTAGTTGAAGTTCTCAGCAAAGTTTAATGAAAAGTTTCTGTTATCATCAAAAATGAATTAAAAATAGCAAAGATGAGGTTATTGTCATACGCATTATGACATATATTTCTTTTCGCCTGGTAATGTTGATTTGGAACTGAAAAGTGAAAAGTTTCCACTGGTCGCGGACCCTCCGCGGGTTTCGCCGATTATGCGAACTTGCAACTTTCAGACAAATCCATCAATTCGAAGTTGTGCTGGGAAGATTTACATCTATTCGCCACTGAATAACTATCTGTATGAAGTTTCAGTGATAAAATCTAACGGTGAGCTTTACAGTTATCGTACTTTAACAGACATTTAACGTTTAATTTTTTAAATTTTCCGTGTTTTCAACAAAAAATCGATTGAAAGATGATTATTTTTCAAACTTTAAACCGACCTCTTCGAAGGTAAACTATTTATTTTCCGTTTTTAACATAATTTTATCCTGTTCTCAACAAAAATTCGATTGATAAAAAATGATTTTCCGCTTTTAACAGACATTTATAGTTAATTTTCAAAATTTTCCTCAATATCAACAAAAATCAAGAAATAAATTGAATATTTTTCGATTTGATGAAAATTTACTGTAAAATTAATGTTTTCTCCCTATTTTTGAAAGAAATTCAAGCGATAAGAAACGATTTTCGAATGTTTTGAGGAAATATGTTGTAGATATTTTTATGATTTAACGAAAATTCACTACTTCGTTTTTCTATCATCAAATCAACAATTTTTCTAGTGACTTGGTGAAATTGAATAAGTAGAAAATTTCGATGAAAACATTTTTGCTTCCAGAAAATTGAAATAATTTTTAAAAAGTTTAATTCAGGAGCGTCTTTCGTAGTCATGAGTCTAGCGTATGCTGAAACGTTCTGGGCGTACAACATTCTAAAACAAAAAGAGAATTCGCCTTACCTTAAGCTCCTGAACTATACCGAGCTCTGGGTGAACGGGGTAATTGTTCCGGTAAGATTTTCTACCTCAAAACCTTTTTATTGAGTTTGATCAACGACAGAGTAGATCAAAAAGTGAACAACCTTGTAATTCAGGTCATAGTCGTGTCAGGTCACAAGAGTCTAGAAAATCATGATAGCTACACGCTGAGCTACTTCTGCACTGAAACATCGTGGGAGTTTCCTGTGGACGTTGTGTTGGATGGGGAGTTGGTCACGAACACAAACTATCCGGTTGTTTATACAGGAAAGAGTGGTTGGTTATTTTAATCTTAGGAATTAAAAGAGAGAGGGAGAGAGAGAGAGAGAGAGAGAGAGAGAGAGAGAGAGAGAGAGAGAGAGAAAGGGAGAAAGGGAGAGAGAGGGAGGGAGAGAGAGAGAGAGAGAGAGAGAGAGAGAGAGAGAGAGAGAGAGAGAGAGAGAGAGAAAGAGAGAGAGAGAGAGAGAAGGAAAATCTTCCAGGAGAAATATGGATGATTATGGACGACTACGTCGTAACCGGAAAACTGAAATTCATGAAGACTCCACAGACAGACTTCACAGTCAAAAAACCGGGTACAGCATCGATGCTGGACAATTTTCGTTTGGTAGCATTCGTAAAGGTGAGTTTTTGTCAGTAAGATTAAAAAATACTTATTCTGGTCATAGTTCCATTGCTTTTCAAAAATTGTCATTTTTTCAATGTTTGCGCTCAAATTCGCGGTCTTAGAATGTATTGTGTAGGTTTACGGCGCCAATCGATATTCTATTTTGTTGAAAAAATCGAAAGGTCTGAACATTCCACGCAGAAATTTTCTAGTTACTGTAGTACCTGCTGCCAGATCGTCCAGGGGGGGGGCAAGAGTACGTGAGGGGGAGAGACGCAGAGGCAGCGAGACAGTGTGATATTGTTGGAGTGTGTTAGAGTAAGCAGGAAGATGTAGCCGCATTGATGATAATGTTTGTTATCATATTAATAAAGGAAAAATCCTCCGCCCACTTTGCCCCGCCCCCTTTTGGTTAAGCCTTTTTTTGGGTGGTCCTTTTCGGTTTTTTTGAGGGGGAGAGGGAGAAAGTCCTCTAAAAACCACTTCTTTTTTCAGTTAAAAAGTCTGAATATGTGATTTTGTAATGAAAAAAGGGAAGAAGGAACTCTGATTGTAGCGAGGACTACCTGCTTGTCAATAATAAATAGAAGAAGACCAGACAAATGTCAGCAATACCAAAGATAGCTGGTTAAATGAGCATAAATAAAGAATATCATCATAATCAAAACAAAATTCTAGCAAGTGCCGAACACGGACGGTGCGGACTACCTCTGCGTGTCTCCGGACTGTCAGAACGTTATCTATCGCCGGGGCATCAAACTCTATCATGGAATGGACCTGAAACAATTCGACGTTTTACTGAAAAGCAAATTGGATGAGCCACGATGGTCTCCGTACATCAAACGGTTCCCATGCCTGATGGATCTCCTACACTTCAAGAAGGCCCACAAACACCTGTCGTTCACTACGAACTATAGGAAAGATGATCTGATGACAGAGCTGATGATGGCATTGGACATGGCTCAGAAATACCAAGACAAACGACCAGCTGATGAAAATGTCCAGTGCACGCTTGCAAAAATCCTAGTGGAAATGATGAAGAAGTTGGAGTTCTCGTGTCATCTTTTGGAGTCGCGAGACACGCCTTTTCATAAAAAGGGACACCTTGAAGACGTGGAGCTGAATGAAGCTTTGGCCAGTATGGAGTTCGACTTTTGGTATGGTGAGTGTTTAAAAAAACATTTGGCATTGGTGCATTTAGACTGAAAGATGGCGAATATAGCTTGATTTGGGGGGTCGACCTGATATACTGCGTTGCAGCTATGCTTAAACCCAAGCCTAACCTAATATCTCAGAAAAGTCAACTCTGATTGGATCCAGAAAAAATCCGATTGGATCCATAGTTGTGTTTCCAATCGGAATGAAATATGTTTCAAAATACTCACGCTGACCAAAGATTCATCGTGTTATTTGGATTCGGCGAGAAAATAATTCTCCGAAGCATTATATTTATTTGAAAGATTTTAACAGATTGGATCCAGTTCTGTCAGATTGGGTCCAATTAGCAGTTTTTTATTTGATGAATATGGGCCTACAACCATGATGACACAACATGATGATATATTCCATAACACTTTTGTTCATGATCTATCTGTTAACTCAAGTTTCGAGTACATTTAAAAGTAATTAGAAAAGTCAACTCTGATTGGGTTCCAGTTTTTTCCAAATCAAATCAAGCCATTTTTTAACAAATCAAGCCATTTTGGCCAGTGCCAACCCCCTACATTGTGTAGTGGGCAGTCTAAAAGGCTCAGGCATGTTTTTTTATTTATTAGGATCATGATTTTCAAAAACCGTAATCTCTTCAATTAAAACATTTGGTCAAAACCAGTTTCCGCGACCCTTTCTCAGCTCATTGGCTCGTGACAGACTAAAAACTGTTTAGAAAAAATGTTTTTGAATAGAAAAGGATCAAAAAATACCGACTCGGAAATTGAAAAAAAATCGAGTGAGAAAACACACATAGCTTTCTCTACCTGTAAAAAAATCTGGCCTCCGTAAATCGGTTACTTAGTACTGTAGCAGTTTCGCCTTGAAACACAAGAACGATAAAGTGATGTGCCTTTAATTTCAATGAGCAGTAAGTAAGAATAATAATTTAAATCCACAAAGATCTAAATGTTCGTTGTGAGAGTTACCGTACTCATTCTGCAAAATTGAGATTAGAGCGCGTTTGAGAACGGCCATGCTCCTAGCGATATATGTGAAACATGATCATTTTTGTTCAGATTGTTGAATCTTTGAAAATCTTGAAAAATTAATTGAAGAAAAGTCTAAAATTTAAAATAAAAATATATCGCAATAAGTAAATCGCACATATCTTCCTCTACCTGTAAAAAAGTCTGACCTCCGTAAATCGGTTACTTAGTGCCGAAGCAGTTTCGCCTTGAAATACAAGAACGGTTTAAGTAATGCGCCTTTAATTTCAATGGACTGAAAGTAAGAATAATAATTTAAATCCACAAAGATCTAACTGTTCGTTGTGAGAGTCCCGACTTCTACCGTACTCATTTTACAAAAATGCGACTGGCGCGCGTTTGAAATCGGTCAGACTTTTTGCTAGATATGTGAATCGCATTCCATCGCATCCCGTTTTTTTCAAACGTCCGTAACTCTGCTCAGAACATCCCAATCACGTTGTTTTTATGCTTAGGTTAAACGTTAAGCTGACCCAAACCTAACCTAAGCATTGAAAAAGAGGTGTTCATGCGATGCGAAAAAAGTCGGGATGCGATGGGATGCGATTTACTAATTGCCAAAATGTTTAAATTCAGAAAATGCAAACTTGATTGATCAAAAAATGATACAATCAAGTGTTCCGCATCCGACCACTGGATGTTTGCTATACGCGGAAGTGCTGAAGGATGCCATCGAGACGGCGAAGTCTCGATTCGAATCAGTCGTATGGGAGCTTGTTCCAGATCAGATGTACGAAACGTGAGGTTTTATTTAGACCTGTAAATATGTGATCAATAATAACACACGCTACGGAGATAAGCGGACATAGCCGCTTTGCAACCGCGTTGCAAGATTCTCCGCGGAGCGCACTTACGTCATTATTTTATTTTTGAATTTTTTCGGTAATGTATTAGCCGATTTCTCTAGTGTTCTCATCTCTTCAATCGCTGCGAATTGTCTTCAAGGTTAGTTTTAGCTACTTCAAACTTTTTTCCCTTACGATTTGTGACTTTGGGATGAAAAAAAATTAAAAGATTTTTGAACTACAGTAAGAACTAATTTTTTCATCCCGATGTTATGAATCGTAACGGAGGAATATTTGAAATATGTGAAACTAACCTTGGAAACAATCAGTAACGTTTATAGAGATGAGAATAAAAGGAAAATAGGTCAAAACATCGGAAAAAAGTCGAAAATAAAATTATGTGGTAAGTGTGCTCCACGGTGAGTCTTGCGAAGCGGTTGCAAAGCGGCTTTATCCACTTCTTCCTGGTATTCAATGATGATATGCTGATTGAATGAAGAATAGCATGTTCCAAAATGACGTAAAGTCAGAAATTTGTATCTTGAGATATGAAATGACTTCTGTTCGGAACGATCCCATTTATGTTCGGAATGATAGAAGCAGAGTTGCACGGAATTCCGACTTCCGACTTCCGCCCTTTTTTCACTTCCGACTTCCGACTTCCGTTTAACAAATTCTACTTCCGACTTCCGACTTCCGTTTAACGAGTTCACATATCTAGCAAAAAGTCTAACCGATTTCAAACTCGCGGCAGTCGCATTTTTGTAAACTGAGTACGGTAGGATCGGGACTCTCACAACGAACAGTTAGATCTTTGTGGATTTAAATTGTTATTCCTACTTTCAGTCCATTGAAATTAAAGGCGCATTACTTAATCGTTCATGTTTTTCGAAGCGGAACTGCTACGGTAACTAAGAAACCGATTTACGGAGGTCAGACTTTTTTACAGGTAGAGGAAGATATGTGCGAATTCTACTTCCGACTTCCGTCAAAAAATTTTTTTTCGTGAAAAATGACGAAAAAGACGTGAAATCGTTTCTATTCAGTATGGAATTGACCTATCACCTGTTGAGAATGCGCGAATATGCAATATCTCTGGGTTTTTTCAACTTTTTTGCACTCCCGACTACCGTTGAAAAAATTCTACTTCTGACTTCCGACTTCCGCCCTTTTTTCACTTCCGACATCCGACTTCCGACTTCGGTGAAAAAAATTTCACTTCCGTCTTCCGACTTCCGTTTTTAAAAATTCACTTCCAACTTCTGACTTCCGTGCAACTCTGGATAGAAGTACTAACAAATAACGAAACAATTTAAAAAATTCTCGTTTTTTTTGAACATGATGTGTAACATGAAATTGAATTAAGAAAGTATCGACTTATTAACACCGATGTTCTTTCAATACTTATCATCATAATCAGTTTTTTTCCGTCTGGCAATATTATAAACTAATCCAACGTTTTTTTTCCAAAAAGTCGCATTAAAAACCCCATATTTGGCGATCCGTATAAAATCGGGAAATCTCTAGTTTTTCCAAGTATGCTAGGTTAATCCTGGTTAATCCATGCTAGATTAGGTAAAATCCTCGCCGGTTCTGGTAAATTCAGTTTTTCGTCGACTCAAATTGGTCTAAATTTTTTCGATGTTTACCTGGACTGGTCGTCACGATACTTATGAATTTATTCGCTATGAATAGAGTTATAACCCAAGTGGAACAAGCGAAAGTCTTTTGAATACATTTATAAAGGCAATAAATTTACAGAGTCCGCTTGATGATATCAGGAAGTATCAAACGGCTTGAGAATATCCACAACGAAGACTGGAACGGTAACTATCATAGCAGTTCTTTTATGCAACTAGAAAAGTTGGATCGTTACCTAAACCATCCGCGGTATCATTACCGTTGTTTGAATGTGAGTTTTTTGTTCCATCGCTACGCTTGTCTCTCTCTCTCTCTCTCTCTCTCTCTCTCTCTCTCTCTCTCTCTCTCTCTCTCTCTCTCTCTCTCTTTCTCTCTCTCTCTCTCTCTTTTTCTCTCTCTCTCTCTCCCTCTCTCTCCCTCTCTCTCTATCTCTCTCTCTCTCTCTCTCTCTCTCTCTCTCTCTCTCTCTCTCTCTCTCTCTCTCTCTCTTTCTCTCCCCTCTTTCTCTCTCTCTCTCTCTCTCTCTCTCTCTCTCTCTCTCTCTCTCTCTCTCTCTCTCTCTCTTTCTCTGCCCTCTCTCTCCCTCTTTCTCTCTCTCTCTCTCTGCCCTCTCTCTCCCTCTTTCTCTCTCTCTCTCTCTCTCTCTCTCTCTCTCTCTCTCTCTCTCTCTCTTTCTCTGCCCTCTCTCTCCCTCTTTCTCTCTCTCTCTCTCTGCCCTCTCTCTCCCTCTTTCTCTCTCTCTCTCTCTCTCTCTCTCTCTCTCTCTCTCTCTCTCTCTAACTTTAAACCTTCCAGCTTGAAAATCTTAAGAAGATTCAAGTAGAAGCGAACCATCTGAACGAAGAAGATGTACCCTTGGACATGAAGGTATGGTTTGGTCTATGTTTAAGTTTGAAAACTGTAGATAATTTTTCGATAAGCGATGTTAAAAGAAGAAAACGAGTAGGTTGAAAGATTAGAAAAACTATGCGAAATAATGAGGTAAGTGCGCTCCGCGGAGAGCCTTGCAAAGCGGTTGCGCAGCGGTTATATCCACTTATCCCCAACCCGCAGTGTGAATCTTGGAAATTCTAGGTGACCATAACCGGATTCATATCGAATCTGAAGAAAACCTTCTACTTCAACCGAGACGTGCATCGCTTGATGTTCCCGCTTGGACTGGTGGAAAATCAAGAACTCAATTGGGTGAGTATTTTCAGATGAATTTCTTCAATTTTCATGATAAACGTCTTACCTCCTAACTTTAATGGGAACACAGTTATTAGAACTCGCCACCACGATTTGAGCTTAGCGAAAATTTTTTGGTTAGCGACCTCAATTTTCTTTTGAAAATCGTCATTATGAGGGGGTGTGACACATGAAACAGTTTTCCTTCCATATCCGGACCCCTGGTTTATGATGCTTGGTACTACTTTCAAGTCGAAATGGGCGAAAAAATGTGTTTTTCTTTTTTTCAGAAAATTCCAATGAGCCTTTTGTAGTCTTAAAAAAATTATCGAAAAATATGGTACTCTCTGTGATTTTTGCAAAAATTTCGAAAAATATTGAATGAGTTTTTCCTCGGAGTTTGAAAAGTATTTTTTAAAAAGTATTTTCAGAACAATCCAGTACATGAAGGATTGATTTCTTTCCTATTCTGTGGCAACAAGCATCGAAGTGAGTTTTTAATTTGTGATCAAACTACATACATAACATGATATCGGGGTGTGAGTTCAAAAACTTAAGGCGCACTGGTCTTAAACCCTCAATTGAACCTGAGCCTAAACCCCCAACCCAACCCAACCCAAATCAATTCACCTAGATAGTTTATTCCCGGAAGGCGAGAGTAAAAGATACAAAAAGAAGGAGAAAAATATATCTGTCAAAGGTGTGTAAAATTCGTTATGTTATATAAAATTATGTTCCGATTCTTTTAGAGTGTTATACGATTTAACTGCACGAGGCACAAGTGCATATTCTCGGATTTTTTTCTTTGGTACGTCGTAAGAGAGTTTCCGCGAGGTACCTTTTGTTCTTGACTCTGTAATTTTAAAACTCTCGCCTTTTCACTCGAACTTAAGCCTGAATGCACAGAACAGAATAATAATAAGATCAACTGTTTATTATTTCATCACACCTATTCAAATTATAAATCTATTACGCTTGATAAGGCTGGAGCAAGTTAAACGAGTTGTTCAACTGGATCGCTGGGTTGAGCGCCTGGGTTGGGTCGATGGGGTCCAGTCCGTATTCCTTTAGAAAAGCGAAGAATTTTGTCTCGGCTGGAAGTTGCTTTTTTTGTTTAGTCGACATCAAATTTCTTAGAAATTATCGTTTTTATAGAAGGTAATGTCAGTTTTTTTTCTGAAAATCGATGAAAATGACTGTTTTTCTCTCAAACGTTCAGAAATTTATTAAAAATGTGTGTATTGTTGGATATTTCTAAAAAGTAAGCAGTTTCATTTTGAAACTTCTCGAAAAAAAACTGGAATTCATTGAAAACGGCCAATTTTAGTGGTAAAATTGATTAAGTTTGCGTTTTCTTGAATTTTTGATTTTTTAAGTCGAAGAAACTCGACTCACGCTCGAAGAAGCCATCTTGCTCATAAGTACAAGTCGCGTTGAATGCGAGATAGTTAATTTTTCCGTTGCTAAGGTCGACTGGATCCCATTGAACACCATCGACGGTGGGGCGACTGCAAATGTTTAGTTTGATTTTTTTCTCTGAGAGATTTCATTCAAGCAGTTCCCGACGATTTCACTGTCAATTTTGTAATTTTTGTCTTTTTAACTATTTCAACTTTTGTGAAGCGATTTGTTTTCATCAGAATTGTGGACATCGACAAAAGTTTGACCCATTTGAGTTGAAAAAAAACTGGATTTACCAGAATTTCGCATAATCTGGCCAGGATTTACCTGGACTTTGTCGATTGTCAATTCTCAGAGACATTATCAGAACAAAATATCGATTTTTTGAGAAGATTTTTCCACTTGCCCAGTCTTAGCAAACGATACAATCGCATCGTTGAGACTCTTCTGTACTGCGTAATCTTCAGCTGTCCAGTTGAAAGCGGCAATGAATGGAACGTCGAACATGTAATGATACTCGTTCGCGTGATCCTGAAAAGTATACGGTAGATTTTACTGTAGACATGAGTTAGATTGCTCGGGAGTGTTTCAAGCCAATAAGCATTACAGTTGACCAAGCCCCTCTCCATTGAAGTAATGTATAAGTTATTCTGGATTTAATTAACCTGTTTTTCGATCGAGTACACTTTAATTTGTCTAAGCAGACCCGTCGTGCACTGCATATCAGGAATAAGTAGATATTACCGCTCTGCAACCGCGTTTCAAGACTCCGCAGAGCGCACTTACGCCATTATTTTATTTTCGAGTATTTTTGCTAATTTTCAACCTACTTTCCTCGTTTTCTCATCTCTATAAACGTTGCGGATTGTTCCGACGTATAGTTTTTTTTTCGATAAGTTTTTTTTCACTTTTGGCCATTCCCAAAGTGGGCGTGACGAGGGCAGGACAACCAAGGTTGGTCGGTCAAAAATCGCTTAATTGTAAAATGTTCAAATCGAGACCCTAACTACATTCTCGATATACTGGTTAGTATTCTCGAAATAACTTGAAAGAACTCATAAAACATTTTTCTTGTTCAATAAGGACTAGAAATGAGCAGAATAAAATGGAATAAATGAATAAATATCAATAGACGGCTGCAAAGCGGTCATCCGGAGCGGAAAATTAAATCTATCGATTGGGGTCGACTGATTCGCGCCTTTTTTGAAACTCCGCCCCCACTAAATTTTTTGATCTTGGTACACCGTGTGGCTTTTTTGACTTGACCAACCCTTCACAACTTCCGGAATCGATGATGGGAAAAGCTCTTCGTTGAAGTGATCGAATCGATACGCGTAGACTTGGGTCCCCAGCAGTGATTTTCTTGTAATTTCACGAATATACGGAAGGTTGAACTGAATGTTGGAGAACAGCTGAACGTACTTTTGCAAGTACAACTCATTGCCACTGTAGGTCGTGTTCTCGTTTGGCGTTAGGAAGAATTCCTTCAACTTTCGATTGACGTAATTCTCGTAGATTTGGTATCTTCCGGGAAGGACGATTTTCTGAAATGTGGATACTGTAGCGGTGGTCGTGTGAGACGGTTTGGAAGTGGGTTACTGTAGCGGTCGAAAGTTTAGCAATTTCATACATCACTTTCCCGAAAGATCCCGAACTATCGTAGGAGATGGTTTAGAAGTGGGTTACTGTAGCGGTCAAAAGTGTAGCGATTTCATACAGTACTTTTCTGTATGATCCCGAACTTTTGAAAAAACGATTTTAAAGGTAAAAATCAATTTTCAACTGTGTCCAAACAAAAAAAGGTTGATCAGTCTATTTTGACCAGTTACAGTAGGAAATGAGAAGTTGCTATACTTATGACCACTACCAGTACTACAAACAATACTACTGTATCTATAACTCACCTCGTCAATTGTGTTCAGAAGATATGTCTTGTTGACCTCGTCTGTTTTACCGGCGATGGAAAATCCAGTCAGAGATGGAAGTAGCCCGAGGGTGGCTGTAAAATGACTATGAACCGGCGTCTAAACTTAGCTACGCTCTTATTTCGTTTATATGGAGTGATTAGGATAATAGTGGTTTTTAGTAGCTTTGAAAAAAGTTCAGAAAAAAACCTTTTTAAAAAAGTAATTTATAGAGATTTGAAAAAAATCGTCATTAAAATGAAGATAATACAGGTTTTCCCGGTAGTGTCTGAATCTAGCTACGCTCATGTCTTTTCCATCACGAATGGTTAGGAAAAAAATATCATTTTCGAATGTTTTTAAGAAGCTTTGTTAGTTTCTATGTAATTTTCAAAGTTTTCAAAAAAATATTGTTTTTTTTTCAAATTTTGTGAAATTACCGTAGTTTTTCGAATTATTTTTCAAAACTCACTGAAAAAGCTCCCTTCTGACGATGCTCCACCTTGTAGTGTGGGTATTTTTGGCGCTTGTTCGATCAAAATGCTTGGGTGGGCTGGCAAAAATTCTCCGTCGATGGTTGGTGCAAACTTGAGAATGTCCACGTCACCAGAAGTCGGACGAAGGATGTCGATAGCGTCCCAGAACTCGCTGATGGTCTTGGTCTTGAGACACTCCTTTGGTTGAGGTCCGTAACAGCCGAGTTGCTGAAGTGTTGCACTACACACTGCGGCAAATGCAGTTGAAAAGTGTAATCAAAGAAAATCGATAAAGTAGATCAAATTTCAGTTACTGTAGTTCAAAAAATTTTTTAACGTTCATTCTCAGGGAAACGTTTCATAGCCAGATCTGGAAGTTTCTGGCTAGAATTGGCACGATCTGGCTCAAATTCTCCAGATCTGGCTTACATTTTTCAGACTTCAATCAAAATTAACCAGAATAGAGGGAAATTTGAGACCTAATGAAGTTTGAAGATTATGGAAACAGTATAAAAATTAATATCTGTTGGAAAAATTTCTTCAAAACGTAGCTCTCTCGGAGTTTCTGTTTCCAGATCTGGCTTGAAATTTCCAGATCTGGTTCACTATTTTCAAAAATAACGGAATGTGAGTAAATATTATTCCAATCTGTTCGAAACACAGTCTAATGCTATAATCATCAACAAGATTTTGAAAATTTGTTCAATGAAGAAAGTTAGGGAGCATAATTTACCCCCCAAAAAAACGAGCCAGATCTGGCGCTCACAAAATTTTTTCAAACATTGATAACTCAGTTGAAAAACATTTCTTTGTCACAAAATTCACACACAGTACTTCCAGAAGCTACTAGAGCAAAAATTGAAATTTAGAAGTTGTTTGGTGATTTCACTCCAGATCTGGTTTGTCTTTTTCCAGATCTGGCTATAAACCGTTTCCCTGAGTTATATCAAGTGAAACATTTCTTAAAGTAAAAACACTTTCGAAAATGAAAGCGGAGGTCGACGAAGCGGTTGCGTAGCGGTTTTATTGTCTTATGCCATTGTTTCGGCAGTCAAGCACACCCAGGCAAAAGCATAAGACAATATAACCGCTTCGCAACCTCTTTGCCGACCTCCGCTTCCAATTCCGAAAGTGTTTTTACTTTAATAAATGTTTTACTTGACATAATGAACGTTGCAGACTTTTCCCAACGATAGTTCCACCTATTTCAAACATTTTTCCGTTACGATTTGTGAATCTGGACGAAAAAAAGTTGGAAAAGTAATTTTTTTTGAACTACAGTAACTGAAATTTGATCTACTCTATCGATTGCCCCTCCCCTTGCTTTGCCTGCATTTTTGGTTGACGCGTAAAGGACAGGCGAGATACTGTCACTACTCAGTACTGCTTGACTACGGCAACTCACGTTTGCCAGCTGGAAAGAGAATTCCCTGATCCTCAGCCCGGTCGCCCAGTTGGCAAAGGCACTTCCAGACATGGTGATGGCCTTGTTGAAGAGGTCTAAAATGCCGATATCGATTATTTGGTGGATGTAAGAGGTCAAAAATCAAAATTTTCATTTTTGAAAATTTGATCTTTGAAAAATTAGAGCTAAAAATCAATTGTTCCTCTTTAAACGTTTTTTTTTAATCGGAAGCATGGGTTTTGTTTTTAGACCCTCCACGTTTGAGTTGAGTAGAATCAAAATTTCTGGAACAGGTTCTGATAGTCACATTCCCTTTATTTATTCGAGCTTTTAGCGGCAATTGCTGACCGTTATTGAAGTCTACGTATTTTTTATTCGTTAAGAATAAATATTATTATTATTAAAATAAAGTTTAAAAAAATACAGTATGATAAGAGTACTGTAACTCACTATACGTATAAGGACTCAATGTGAAATGAGAGGTGCTTCCACCACCTGCGGACAGACCGATAACAGTGATCTGATCGACGTCACCGCCGAAGTCGCCGATGACCTCGCGAACGAATCTGAAGTACAATTTTTCTGAAAATTTTCGGAAAATGGCTTCACTAAGTTGAATAAAAGTAAATTAGATGTAGAAAACCGTTAATTAGATAAGGGGAAAGAATGAATTAGATCTGCGATGTGCCAAATTTGACTAAAATTTTTCAGAATTCAAAAGTGTTTTATTTTATTCTAACTCTTTTCGACATTTGAAAACTGCGAAATAAAAATGTTAATTAGATCTAATCGGACCTAATTGAAAATCGACAAGTCCAGGTAAATCCTGGCCAGTTCTGGTAAATTCATGCCATATTAGGCGATCCGTGGGAAAACAGGCATTTCCTAGTCTTTTTTTCCAGGTATACCAGGTTAATCCTGGTATTTCCAGGCCAGATTAAATCCAGATTTTTCGACTCAAATGTGTCTAATTTTTGTCGATTTTCAATTTCTTGAACTCAAAATCTTACTTCAAAGCTTGCACTTGGTCCAGCATCCCGATGTTCCCAGGGATGTCCTTTGTTCCGTCGGAGAAAAATCCGAGAAAAGCGAGACGGTATTGAATGCTGACCATGATGACATCCCTCGCGGCGTAGTTGTTGACGATCCCCTTGTACCCGAGCATGGTGGCGGACCCGAGTTCATAACCCCCACCGTGAATGTGGAAAAGAACTGGCAGTTTTTGGGTCTGGAAGGTCATGGTTATAGTTACTAAGAGGAGCCAACTGATTAGATCCAGCAAAAATCGGGTTGGAACCAGAAAAATCAGTTGGATCCAGAAAAAGCCGAT
>OZ022254.1:13910204-13915707 GCA_963978915.1 Caenorhabditis parvicauda | reverse complement strand
GACGTCGGCACTGCCTCCAGATATCATTTCTTCGGTGAATCCTTGAATCGCACCATACTTGGTGTTGACAATGATGGTGTGTGCCAAAGAGACGGTGGACAGTGTCAGAAGTAGCAACTTCATGGTTGATGATCATCCCACCTGGCAGCTTTTCTTTTATACAAACAGTTTGACCGATCAGGAATCAAGACATTAAAATTTGAATACAATAGCGTGGGAACCACGTGGTCTGGGCACGTCCTAGACGATCTTTTGGGATTCCCACGGTGGGAACTGTCTCGTGATGTTTGATAAACTGAACCATGGTCTAATGGATAAGAGTCTTGATCATCGCCACTCAGAGAAGTCAATTCTGATTGAATCCAGAGTTGTGTTTCCAATCGGAACGAAATATATTTCAAAATAATCGTTCTGACCAAAGATTCATTTGGGTTCGTCGAGAAAATAATTCTCCGGGGCATCATCATATTATTAATTGACAAATCCTGCGCCCACTTTGCCCCGCCCCCTTTTTCGTGAGGCAAATTTTTGGGTGGTCCTTTTTGGTTGGGGGGAGGGAGGGGGAAAGGAGAGGGTTGTGCAAAAGTGCCCAGAGAGGATACGAACCCGCGACGGAGCGCGTGAAAGTTCTCTGCTTTAACCACTCGGTCACAGCTGAACAGAAATTTGTGGCGACCGTTCGCGTGACCACTGATGGCTACGGGGATCAACGCGCCGTAGTGCTTTGGTTCTAACAACATTAGCATTAGTTATGGCCGCAATCACATTGGTAAAGGAGAGAAAAATAGCAAAACCGTTGCCTCTAAAACCACTTCTTCTTCCAATCAAAAATTCAAACAGAGCGATTTTGCTCAGAAAAGGGACTCTGAGCGTAGCGAGGACTACCTACTTGTTATAGTTATTCGAATGATTTTATCATATTGGTTCCAGTTCTGTCAGATTGGATCCAATTAGCAGTTTTTTATTTGATGGAAAATGAGCCTATAACCATGATGACACATCATGATGATTCATTCCATAATACTTTTGTTCATGATCTTTCTGTTAAGTCAAGTTTCGAGTACATCAGAAGCATTCCAAAATAATCAGAAAAGTAAAATCTGATTGGATCCAAAAAAATAAGATTGGATTCCAGTTTTTCCCAAACTAGATGTTGTTAGATCCAACCTGAGTTGCCTGCTCTGAGCACTCGAGCAGCAGTTCGATCCTCGCGCTAGAGCGAAAAAAGGCTAATTCCAAGTTATCTCTAGTGAAATATCACAAAAGAGATGGTAGGACCAATTAGCAGCGGAGTTGACCACGCCCCTTGTAGTAGATCAAAATTCAGTTACTGTAGGTGAAGTTGTGATCGTGTAGTAATTGTTGAATAGCAATTCAAAATTTAAAAAAAATCGGTCGTTTTTAAAAATGTGAAGGATAAATAGACTATTTCTGACATATTTTTATCAAATTCGCAGGAAATACCGTCGTTTTTTAGTATTTTCTGTTTAAATATTAGAATTTCTGACATAGATTATGAAAAAATCGATTTTTAAAATCAATAATTTGATCAATAATCTAAACTCGTCTTTTACAGGAGATACAATCTACGTCAGCAAACATTTCGAAACGAAAATTATTCGACGCTCACCCAGAAACATAGAGATGATAATGAGAAGAAAAGAGGAAGTAACGAAGTTTGTGCCACTCAGAATTCACTGTACAGAAGTTGTGATTCTGGTGTGCAACGATGGTCAAAAGATACCGTGTTTGAAGTGAGTTTAGTCAAAAAATCATTTTCTCAGAACTACTAGAAAAATTTTTTAATCTACACTGAAATACTCGTGCAACTTGATTCTGTCGTATTCCTGACAGGACAGCATCGATGATCAGTTTCTGCTGGTCGGTGGGCACTTCTTTTCCTTTTCCCATTACTTAAAAAGTATTGTTAGTAGTATAGAAAGAAAAAAGTACAAAAAATCGGGAAAAAACCTTCAAAAAAAATAAAAAAAAAAGAAAGTGAAAAATCAGTTCAAAAGTCGCGGTTTCGTAAAAACGCTGTAGATCAAAATGTAGCTACAGTAATCCTGATTTTTTTCAAAATTAGATTTCTCATGAGTTGATGTGTTCTCCGACAAAAAATCATGTCGATTGGTTAAGTTTGACAAGAGTTATGACCAAAAATAAAAACTTTCTAAACTTTTGAACGCTACTGTATATTTTTGAAGTGAGTTTGATGTTGTTTTTTAAATCTCGGTACATTTAATCGAAATTTATGTTTCGAGTTTTTTATAATTTTTCAAAATCGGTTTTTTATTGTGTTTGGAGTTGTTTTTTTTTAACCTCGATACGTTCAAAAAGTTCGAATTCATCAATAATGATTCTAAATTGACAAATTGGAAGAAAAATGTTATTGATAACAACATAAATTACCTTTGATTGAGTTTAGTCATAAAATAATTTTCTCAAAAATACTTGAAAAAAAACTTTATCGATATTTTTGAAGTGAAATTAATGTTGTTTTTTAAATCTCGGTACATTTAATCGAAATTTATGTTTCGAGTTTTTTATAATTTTTCAAAATCGGTTTTTTATTGTGTTTGGAGTTGTTTTTTTTTAACCTCGGTACGTTCAAAAAGTTCGAATTCATCAATAATGATTCTAAATTGACAAATTGGAAGAAAAATGTTATTGATAACAACATAAATTACCTTTGATTGAGTTTAGTCATAAAATAATTTTCTCAAAAATACTTGAAAAAAAACTTTATCGATATTTTTGAAGTGAGTTTAATGTTGTTTTTTAAATCTCGGTACATTTAATCGAAATTTATGTTTCGAGTTTTTTATAATTTTTCAAAATCGGTTTTTAGTGTGTTTGGAGTTGTTTTTTTCTAACCTCGATACGTTCAAAAAGTTCGAATTCATCAATAATGATTCTAAATTGACAAATTGGAAGAAAAATGTTATTGATAACAACATAAATTACCTTTGATTGAGTTTAGTCAAAAAATCATTGTCTCAAAAATACTAGAAAAAAATTTTAATCTATATTTTTGAAGTGAGTTCGATGTTGTTTTTTTGAATCTCGGTACATTTAATCGAAATTTATGTTTCGAGTTTTTTTAAATAATTTTTTTAAAATTGGAAACATTATTCTGTTTTTAGTGAAGTTCTTGGAGTTATTTTATTCATCAAAAAGTCAATCAAGTTATATTTTTAATTAAAATAGTATTTCAAAAAATGACTCATTTTTATAATTTAAAATCGAAAATATTAGATTTTGGTCAAATTTTTGTGAATGAAATGCGTGAAATAAAATCTTTTGAAAGATTAATTTATCACTGTCGAAAAGTTAAAATAATTGATAGGATTTTTCGAGAACGTCGCTACCACTTAGGATAAAATTTTTAATTGGAAAGTAATTATTGACTTTTCAGAAATTTACTTCTTCTCCATTCTTCGTTCTTGATCGAAAAAATCAACTACGATATGCGTGACTTTGACGTTGACAAGAAGCTGATGTTCGTGTATGATCAACCTGAAACTCATGAGCACTGCGTAAGTTTTCTTTCTCGCCCTCTCTCTCTCTCGCGTTTTCTCTCTCTCACGCTCTCGCGTTTTCTATCTCTCTCTCTGTCTCTCACGCTCTCTCGCTTCTCATCACTCTCTCACAGTCTCTCGCTTTCTTTCTCTTTCTCTCTCTCTCTCTCTCTCTCTCTCTCTCTCTCTCGCTCTCGCGTTTTCTATCTCTCTCTCTGTCTCTCACGCTCTCTCGCTTTTCATCACTCTCTGTCTCTCACGCTCTCTCGCTTTTTATCACTCTCTCACAGTCTCTCGCTTTCTTTCTCTCTCTCTCTCTCTCTCTCTCTCTCTCTCTCTCTCTCTCTCTCTCTCTCCCTCTCTCTTTCTCTCTCTCTCTTTCTCTCTCTCTCTCCCTCTCTCTTTCTCTCTCTCTCTTTCTCTCTCTCTCTTTCTCTCTCTCTCTCTTTCTCTCTCTCTCTCTCGCGTTTTCTCTCTCTCACGCTCTCGCGTTTTCTATCTCTCTCTGTCTCTCACGCTCTCTCGCTTTCTTTCTCTCTCTCTCTCTCTCTCTCTCTCTCTCTCTCTCTTTCTATCTCTCTCTTTCTCTCTCTCTCTCTCTCTCTCTCTCTCTCTCTCTCTCTCTCCTCTATCTTTCTCTCTCTCTCTCTCTTTCTCTCTCTCTCTTTCTTTCTCTCTCTCTCTTTCTCTCTCTCTCTCTCTCTCTCTCTCTCTCTCTCTCTCTTTCTCTCTCTCTCTATCTATCTCCCCTCTCTCTCTCTACCATAAACCATTCAGATGCACCTAGACATTCACGGTAGTTCAACCTTGGTCTTCCAAGCACTTCTTGTCTTGTGCGATCCATCATCTCTGAGTGAAAGAACTCTGAACGAGATGATCGAATTGGTGTGGTTCTTCAACTACTACCTTATGCTGGAAGCGCAAGCCGATGTTCTGGATGAAATCATGGGCGAAAGTATGGTTTTTATACTTTTGAACAATTTTTTACGCGAAGAAAATGATCTTATTTTGTGAATAATGAAGACAGAATTCAAAAATTTGTTTTCGTCCAATAAAATTTGAATTCAAATTTCAAAAAAGTTATATTTCAGTCGATGAAACCAACATTCACCTCGTCTTCAAGCTGGCGCACAACTTTGAACATGAAATTGTTGAGAGATTCGTTCGAAACCCAAGGAAGCTCTTTTTGGGGTTGTTCAAGCAAATGCCCCCATTGCATTTGATGAGAGAGTGAGTTTTTCCGCGTCGCAGCGCGCGGTAAAATGAATGGTTTTTGGACCGTTCCAATTGGACCCCTGTGAGCTGAGAGGTCGGCTTTCAGATCTGCCTAATGCAAGATGCCGCGCGGTAGCATTGGTGTGTCAAAGTCTTCCTCAAGCGAGATGCCGCGTACCACTGCGCGGTGGGATTGCTGTGTCAAGATTTGCCTAAAGCAAGGTGCCGCGTAGCAACGCGGTAGGATTGGTGTGTCAAGATTTGCCTTAAGCAAGGTGCCGCGCAGTAGCGCGCGGTTTGATTGACGTGTCAGCTATGAGCTGAGAATGTAGTTTTGAGTCATCTTGAATAGGTTCCGCGCAGTCACACGCGGAAGAAATTACTGCGCTTGAAAAGTCATATTTTTTCAGAGTCGAAAAGAAGCTGGACTTCCAAGATATAATCGAAAATGAAGAAGAAGACGAAGTGGAAGACGACGAGGAAGATTCCAACACAATGTTGTCTACCAATTACGCTCAGAGAAGTATCCAACAGATATTTTTCGACAAGCCCGTCAGTGGAGACATTGTTGAAGAGCTCAGAAAAGAGTTTATGGTTCGTTTTTTTACTGATGAATCGAAAAATAGGTTAAATTAACAGGTGTGAGCGCAGTTCCGCATTCCGCTTTCCGGAAACGGAACAATCTTGTTGTTGTCCTGCCGCTTTCCGGAAACGGAACAGTCTTGCTGTTGTCCTGCCGCTTTCCGCTTCCGCTTTCCGGAATCGAA
>OZ022254.1:13882704-13905204 GCA_963978915.1 Caenorhabditis parvicauda | reverse complement strand
ACGTCAGAGTAACTCCATTCCGATTCTAAAACGTTTCTGAATCAAAACCAATCAAAATCTCAACATTTTTTTCGGGACTCAAAATCGAAAATTTTCATGGGCTATAGCCTTATGTGATTTTTGGGGTCAAAAATTTTGTGTCTCCGAATTTCTTGGAAGAGGTCTAATATCATTTCTAAAGTGTTAGAGAACAACGGATTTATAAATTGGAGGCTCTTTCGATCAGTTTCTTCGAGTTACAGAGTGTGATGACTGCCTAGGGGTATGCCAACTTTGAAGTACTGTAACAGTAAAACGAAGGCTAAGAATCACGTCAGAGTAACTCCATTCCGATTCTAAAACGTTTCTGAATCAATACCAATCAAAATCTCAACATTTTTTTCGGGACTCAAAATCGAAAATTTTCATGGGCTATAGCCTTATGTGATTTTTGGGGTCAAAAATTTTGTGTCTTCGAATGTCTTGGAAGAGGTCTAATATCATTTCTTAAGTGTTAGAGAACAACGGATTTATAAATTGGAGGCTCTTTCGATCAGTTTCTTCGAGTTACAGAGTGTGATGACTGCCTAGGGGTATGCCAACTTTGAAGTACTGTAACAGTAAAACGAAGGCTAAGAATCACGTCAGAGTAACTCCATTCCGATTCTAAAACGTTTCTGAATCAAAACCAATCAAAATCTCAACATTTTTTTCGGGACTCAAAATCGAAAATTTTCATGGGCTATAGCCTTATGTGATTTTTGGGGTCAAAAATTTTGTGTCTCCGAATGTCTTGGAAGAGGTCTAATATCATTTCTAAAGTGTTGGAGAACAACGGATTTATAAATTGGAGGCTCTTTCGATCAGTTTCTCCGAGTTACAGAGTGTGATGACTGCCTAGGGGTATGCCAACTTCGAAGTACTGTAACAGTAAAACGAAGGCTAAGAATCACGTCAGAGTAACTCCATTCCAATTCTAAAACGTTTCTGAATCAATAACAATCAAAATCTCAACATTTTTTTCGGGACTCAAAATCGAAAATTTTCATGGGCTATAGCCTTATGTGATTTTTGGGGTCAAAAATTTTGTGTCTCCGAATGTCTTGGAAGAGGTCTAATATCATTTCTAAAGTGTTGGAGAACAACGGAATTATAAATTGGAGGCTCTTTCGATCAGTTTCTCCGAGTTACAGTATGTGAGGGTTGCCTAGGGCTATTCCATCTTTCGAGTACTGTAACAGCATGACGAAGGCTAAGAATCACGTCAGAGTAACTCCATTCCGATTCTAAAACGTTTCTGAATCAAAACCAATCAAAATCTCAACATTTTTTTCGGGACTCAAAATCGAAAATTTTCATGGGCTATAGCCTTATGTGATTTTTGGGGTCAAAAATTTTGTGTCTCCGAATTTCTTGGAAGAGGTCTAATATCATTTCTAAAGTGTTGGAGAACAACGGAATTATAAATTGGAGGCTCTTTCGATCAGTTTCTCCGAGTTACAGTATGTGAGGGTTGCCTAGGGCTATTCCATCTTTCGAGTACTGTAACAGCATGACGAAGGCTAAGAATCACGTCAGAGTAACTCCATTCCGATTCTAAAACGTTTCTGAATCAAAACCAATCAAAATCTCAACATTTTTTTCGGGACTCAAAATCGAAAATTTTCATGGGCTATAGCCTTATGTGATTTTTGGGGTCAAAAATTTTGTGTCTCCGAATTTCTTGGAAGAGGTCTAATATCATTTCTAAAGTGTTAGAGAACAACGGATTTATAAATTGGAGGCTCTTTCGATCAGTTTCTTCGAGTTACAGAGTGTGATGACTGCCTAGGGGTATGCCAACTTTGAAGTACTGTAACAGTAAAACGAAGGCTAAGAATCACGTCAGAGTAACTCCATTCCGATTCTAAAACGTTTCTGAATCAATACCAATCAAAATCTCAACATTTTTTTCGGGACTCAAAATCGAAAATTTTCATGGGCTATAGCCTTATGTGATTTTTGGGGTCAAAAATTTTGTGTCTTCGAATGTCTTGGAAGAGGTCTAATATCATTTCTTAAGTGTTAGAGAACAACGGATTTATAAATTGGAGGCTCTTTCGATCAGTTTCTTCGAGTTACAGAGTGTGATGACTGCCTAGGGGTATGCCAACTTTGAAGTACTGTAACAGTAAAACGAAGGCTAAGAATCACGTCAGAGTAACTCCATTCCGATTCTAAAACGTTTCTGAATCAAAACCAATCAAAATCTTGTGATGACTGCCTAGGGGTATGCCAACTTTGAAGTACTGTAACAGTAAAACGAAGGCTAAGAATCACGTCAGAGTAACTCCATTCCGATTCTAAAACGTTTCTGAATCAAAACCAATCAAAATCTCAACATTTTTTTCGGGACTCAAAATCGAAAATTTTCATGGGCTATAGCCTTATGTGATTTTTGGGGTCAAAAATTTTGTGTCTCCGAATGTCTTGGAAGAGGTCTAATATCATTTCTAAAGTGTTGGAGAACAACGGATTTATAAATTGGAGGCTCTTTCGATCAGTTTCTCCGAGTTACAGAGTGTGATGACTGCCTAGGGGTATGCCAACTTCGAAGTACTGTAACAGTAAAACGAAGGCTAAGAATCACGTCAGAGTAACTCCATTCCAATTCTAAAACGTTTCTGAATCAATAACAATCAAAATCTCAACATTTTTTTCGGGACTCAAAATCGAAAATTTTCATGGGCTATAGCCTTATGTGATTTTTGGGGTCAAAAATTTTGTGTCTCCGAATGTCTTGGAAGAGGTCTAATATCATTTCTAAAGTGTTGGAGAACAACGGAATTATAAATTGGAGGCTCTTTCGATCAGTTTCTCCGAGTTACAGTATGTGAGGGTTGCCAAGGGCTATTCCATCTTTCGAGTACTGTAACAGCATGACGAAGGCTAAGAATCACGTCAGAGTAACTCCATTCCGATTCTAAAACGTTTCTGAATCAAAACCAATCAAAATCTCAACATTTTTTTCGGGACTCAAAATCGAAAATTTTCATGGGCTATAGCCTTATGTGATTTTTGGGGTCAAAAATTTTGTGTCTCCGAATGTCTTGGAAGAGGTCTAATATCATTTCTAAAGTGTTGGAGAACAACGGATTTATAAATTGGAGGCTCTTTCGATCAGTTTCTTCGAGTTACAGAGTGTGATGACTGCCTAGGGGTATGCCAACTTTGAAGTACTGTAACAGTAAAACGAAGGCTAAGAATCACGTCAGAGTAACTCCATTCCGATTCTAAAACGTTTCTGAATCAAAACCAATCAAAATCTCAACATTTTTCTCGGGACTCAAAATCGAAAATTTTCATGGGCTATAGCCTTATGTGATTTTTGGGGTCAAAAATTTTGTGTCTCCGAATGTCTTGGAAGAGGTCTAATATCATTTCTAAAGTGTTGGAGAACAACGGATTTATAAATTGGAGGCTCTTTCGATCAGTTTCTTCGAGTTACAGAGTGTGATGACTGCCTAGGGGTATGCCAACTTTGAAGTACTGTAACAGTAAAACGAAGGCTAAGAATCACGTCAGAGTAACTCCATTCCGATTCTAAAACGTTTCTGAATCAATACCAATCAAAATCTCAACATTTTTTTCGGGACTCAAAATCGAAAATTTTCATGGGCTATAGCCTTATGTGATTTTTGGGGTCAAAAATTTTGTGTCTTCGAATGTCTTGGAAGAGGTCTAATATCATTTCTTAAGTGTTAGAGAACAACGGATTTATAAATTGGAGGCTCTTTCGATCAGTTTCTTCGAGTTACAGAGTGTGATGACTGCCTAGGGGTATGCCAACTTTGAAGTACTGTAACAGTAAAACGAAGGCTAAGAATCACGTCAGAGTAACTCCATTCCGATTCTAAAACGTTTCTGAATCAAAACCAATCAAAATCTCAACATTTTTTTCGGGACTCAAAATCGAAAATTTTCATGGGCTATAGCCTTATGTGATTTTTGGGGTCAAAAATTTTGTGTCTTCGAATGTCTTGGAAGAGGTCTAATATCATTTCTTAAGTGTTAGAGAACAACGGATTTATAAATTGGAGGCTCTTTCGATCAGTTTCTTCGAGTTACAGAGTGTGATGACTGCCTAGGGGTATGCCAACTTTGAAGTACTGTAACAGTAAAACGAAGGCTAAGAATCACGTCAGAGTAACTCCATTCCGATTCTAAAACGTTTCTGAATCAAAACCGAACGAAATCTCAACATTTTTTTCGGGACTCAAAATCGAAAATTTTCATGGGCTATAGCCTTATGTGATTTTTGGGGTCAAAAATTTTGTGTCTCCGAATGTCTTGGAAGAGGTCTAATATCATTTCTAAAGTGTTGGAGAACAACGGATTTATAAATTGGAGGCTCTTTCGATCAGTTTCTCCGAGTTACAGAGTGTGATGACTGCCTAGGGGTATGCCAACTTTGAAGTACTGTAACAGTAAAACGAAGGCTAAGAATCACGTCAGAGTAACTCCATTCCGATTCTAAAACGTTTCTGAATCAATACCAATCAAAATCTCAACATTTTTTTCGGGACTCAAAATCGAAAATTTTCATGGGCTATAGCCTTATGTGATTTTTGGGGTCAAAAATTTTGTGTCTCCGAATCTCTCAGAACCTATCCAAAATCATTTCTTAAGTGTTAGAGAACAACGGATTTATAACTTGGAGGCTCTTTCGATCAGTTTCTCCGAGTTACAGAGTGTGATGACTGCCTAGGGGTATGCCAACTTTGAAGTACTGTAACAGTAAAACGAAGGGTAAGAATCACGTCAGAGTAACTCCATTCCGATTCTAAAACGTTTCTGAATCAATACCAATCAAAATCTCAACATTTTTTTCGGGACTCAAAATCGAAAATTTTCATGGGCTATAGCCTTATGTGATTTTTGGGGTCAAAAATTTTGTGTCTTCGAATGTCTTGGAAGAGGTCTAATATCATTTCTTAAGTGTTAGAGAACAACGGATTTATAAATTGGAGGCTCTTTCGATCAGTTTCTTCGAGTTACAGAGTGTGATGACTGCCTAGGGGTATGCCAACTTTGAAGTACTGTAACAGTAAAACGAAGGCTAAGAATCACGTCAGAGTAACTCCATTCCGATTCTAAAACGTTTCTGAATCAAAACCAATCAAAATCTCAACATTTTTTTCGGGACTCAAAATCGAAAATTTTCATGGGCTATAGCCTTATGTGATTTTTGGGGTCAAAAATTTTGTGTCTTCGAATGTCTTGGAAGAGGTCTAATATCATTTCTTAAGTGTTAGAGAACAACGGATTTATAAATTGGAGGCTCTTTCGATCAGTTTCTTCGAGTTACAGAGTGTGATGACTGCCTAGGGGTATGCCAACTTTGAAGTACTGTAACAGTAAAACGAAGGCTAAGAATCACGTCAGAGTAACTCCATTCCGATTCTAAAACGTTTCTGAATCAATACCAATCAAAATCTCAACATTTTTTTCGGGACTCAAAATCGAAAATTTTCATGGGCTATAGCCTTATGTGATTTTTGGGGTCAAAAATTTTGTGTCTTCGAATGTCTTGGAAGAGGTCTAATATCATTTCTTAAGTGTTAGAGAACAACGGATTTATAAATTGGAGGCTCTTTCGATCAGTTTCTTCGAGTTACAGAGTGTGATGACTGCCTAGGGGTATGCCAACTTTGAAGTACTGTAACAGTAAAACGAAGGCTAAGAATCACGTCAGAGTAACTCCATTCCGATTCTAAAACGTTTCTGAATCAAAACCAATCAAAATCTCAACATTTTTTTCGGGACTCAAAATCGAAAATTTTCATGGGCTATAGCCTTATGTGATTTTTGGGGTCAAAAATTTTGTGTCTTCGAATGTCTTGGAAGAGGTCTAATATCATTTCTTAAGTGTTAGAGAACAACGGATTTATAAATTGGAGGCTCTTTCGATCAGTTTCTTCGAGTTACAGAGTGTGATGACTGCCTAGGGGTATGCCAACTTTGAAGTACTGTAACAGTAAAACGAAGGCTAAGAATCACGTCAGAGTAACTCCATTCCGATTCTAAAACGTTTCTGAATCAATACCAATCAAAATCTCAACATTTTTTTCGGGACTCAAAATCGAAAATTTTCATGGGCTATAGCCTTATGTGATTTTTGGGGTCAAAAATTTTGTGTCTCCGAATGTCTTGGAAGAGGTCTAATATCATTTCTAAAGTGTTGGAGAACAACGGATTTATAAATTGGAGGCTCTTTCGATCAGTTTCTCCGAGTTACAGTACGTGAGGGTTGCCTAGGGCTTTTCCATCTTTCGAGTACTGTAACAGCAGGACGAAGGCTAAGAATCACGTCAGAGTAACTCCATTCCGATTCTAAAACGTTTCTGAATCAAAACCAATCAAAATCTCAACATTTTTTTCGGGACTCAAAATCGAAAATTTTCATGGGCTATAGCCTTATGTGATTTTTGGGGTCAAAAATTTTGTGTCTTCGAATGTCTTGGAAGAGGTCTAATATCATTTCTTAAGTGTTAGAGAACAACGGATTTATAAATTGGAGGCTCTTTCGATCAGTTTCTTCGAGTTACAGAGTGTGATGACTGCCTAGGGGTATGCCAACTTTGAAGTACTGTAACAGTAAAACGAAGGCTAAGAATCACGTCAGAGTAACTCCATTCCGATTCTAAAACGTTTCTGAATCAAAACCAATCAAAATCTCAACATTTTTTTCGGGACTCAAAATCGAAAATTTTCATGGGCTATAGCCTTATGTGATTTTTGGGGTCAAAAATTTTGTGTCTCCGAATGTCTTGGAAGAGGTCTAATATCATTTCTAAAGTGTTGGAGAACAACGGATTTATAAATTGGAGGCTCTTTCGATCAGTTTCTTCGAGTTACAGAGTGTGATGACTGCCTAGGGGTATGCCAACTTTGAAGTACTGTAACAGTAAAACGAAGGCTAAGAATCACGTCAGAGTAACTCCATTCCGATTCTAAAACGTTTCTGAATCAAAACCGAACGAAATCTCAACATTTTTTTCGGGACTCAAAATCGAAAATTTTCATGGGCTATAGCCTTATGTGATTTTTGGGGTCAAAAATTTTGTGTCTCCGAATGTCTTGGAAGAGGTCTAATATCATTTCTAAAGTGTTGGAGAACAACGGATTTATAAATTGGAGGCTCTTTCGATCAGTTTCTCCGAGTTACAGTATGTGAGGGTTGCCTAGGGCTATTCCATCTTTCGAGTACTGTAACAGCAGGACGAAGGCTAAGAATCACGTCAGAGTAACTCCATTCCGATTCTAAAACGTTTCTGAATCAAAACCAATCAAAATCTCAACATTTTTTCGGGACTCAAAATCGAAAATTTTCATGGGCTATAGCCTTATGTGATTTTTGGGGTCAAAAATTTTGTGTCTCCGAATTTCTTGGAAGAGGTCTAATATCATTTCTAAAGTGTTGGAGAACAACGGATTTATAAATTGGAGGCTCTTTCGATCAGTTTCTCCGAGTTACAGTATGTGAGGGTTGCCTAGGGCTATTCCATCTTTCGAGTACTGTAACAGCAGGACGAAGGCTAAGAATCACGTCAGAGTAACTCCATTCCGATTCTAAAACGTTTCTGAATCAAAACCAATCAAAATCTCAACATTTTTTTCGGGACTCAAAATCGAAAATTTTCATGGGCTATAGCCTTATGTGATTTTTGGGGTCAAAAATTTTGTGTCTTCGAATGTCTTGGAAGAGGTCTAATATCATTTCTTAAGTGTTAGAGAACAACGGATTTATAAATTGGAGGCTCTTTCGATCAGTTTCTTCGAGTTACAGAGTGTGATGACTGCCTAGGGGTATGCCAACTTTGAAGTACTGTAACAGTAAAACGAAGGCTAAGAATCACGTCAGAGTAACTCCATTCCGATTCTAAAACGTTTCTGAATCAATACCAATCAAAATCTCAACATTTTTTTCGGGACTCAAAATCGAAAATTTTCATGGGCTATAGCCTTATGTGATTTTTGGGGTCAAAAATTTTGTGTCTCCGAATATCTTGGAAGAGGTCTAATATCATTTCTAAAGTGTTGGAGAACAACGGATTTATAAATTGGAGGCTCTTTCGATCAGTTTCTCCGAGTTACAGTATGTGAGGGTTGCCTAGGGCTATTCCATCTTTCGAGTTTTGTAACAGCAGGACGAAGGCTAAGAATCACGTCAGAGTAACTCCATTCCGATTCTAAAACGTTTCTGAATCAAAACCAATCAAAATCTCAACATTTTTTTCGGGACTCAAAATCGAAAATTTTCATGGGCTATAGCCTTATGTGATTTTTGGGGTCAAAAATTTTGTGTCTCCGAATGTCTTGGAAGAGGTCTAATATCATTTCTTAAGTGTTAGAGAACAACGGATTTATAAATTGGAGGCTCTTTCGATCAGTTTCTTCGAGTTACAGAGTGTGATGACTGCCTAGGGGTATGCCAACTTTGAAGTACTGTAACAGTAAAACGAAGGCTAAGAATCACGTCAGAGTAACTCCATTCCGATTCTAAAACGTTTCTGAATCAATACCAATCAAAATCTCAACATTTTTTTCGGGACTCAAAATCGAAAATTTTCATGGGCTATAGCCTTATGTGATTTTTGGGGTCAAAAATTTTGTGTCTCCGAATCTCTCAGAACCTATCCAAAATCATTTCTTAAGTGTTAGAGAACAACGGATTTATAAATTGGAGGCTCTTTCGATCAGTTTCTTCGAGTTACAGAGTGTGATGACTGCCTAGGGGTATGCCAACTTTGAAGTACTGTAACAGTAAAACGAAGGCTAAGAATCACGTCAGAGTAACTCCATTCCGATTCTAAAACGTTTCTGAATCAAAACCAATCAAAATCTCAACATTTTTTTCGGGACTCAAAATCGAAAATTTTCATGGGCTATAGCCTTATGTGATTTTTGGGGTCAAAAATTTTGTGTCTCCGAATGTCTTGGAAGAGGTCTAATATCATTTCTAAAGTGTTGGAGAACAACGGATTTATAAATTGGAGGCTCTTTCGATCAGTTTCTCCGAGTTACAGTACGTGAGGGTTGCCTAGGGCTTTTCCATCTTTCGAGTACTGTAACAGCAGGACGAAGGCTAAGAATCACGTCAGAGTAACTCCATTCCGATTCTAAAACGTTTCTGAATCAAAACCAATCAAAATCTCAACATTTTTTTCGGGACTCAAAATCGAAAATTTTCATGGGCTATAGCCTTATGTGATTTTTGGGGTCAAAAATTTTGTGTCTCCGAATGTCTTGGAAGAGGTCTAATATCATTTCTAAAGTGTTGGAGAACAACGGATTTATAAATTGGAGGCTCTTTCGATCAGTTTCTTCGAGTTACAGAGTGTGATGACTGCCTAGGGGTATGCCAACTTTGAAGTACTGTAACAGTAAAACGAAGGCTAAGAATCACGTCAGAGTAACTCCATTCCGATTCTAAAACGTTTCTGAATCAAAACCGAACGAAATCTCAACATTTTTTTCGGGACTCAAAATCGAAAATTTTCATGGGCTATAGCCTTATGTGATTTTTGGGGTCAAAAATTTTGTGTCTCCGAATGTCTTGGAAGAGGTCTAATATCATTTCTAAAGTGTTGGAGAACAACGGATTTATAAATTGGAGGCTCTTTCGATCAGTTTCTCCGAGTTACAGTATGTGAGGGTTGCCTAGGGCTATTCCATCTTTCGAGTACTGTAACAGCAGGACGAAGGCTAAGAATCACGTCAGAGTAACTCCATTCCGATTCTAAAACGTTTCTGAATCAAAACCAATCAAAATCTCAACATTTTTTCGGGACTCAAAATCGAAAATTTTCATGGGCTATAGCCTTATGTGATTTTTGGGGTCAAAAATTTTGTGTCTCCGAATTTCTTGGAAGAGGTCTAATATCATTTCTAAAGTGTTGGAGAACAACGGATTTATAAATTGGAGGCTCTTTCGATCAGTTTCTCCGAGTTACAGTATGTGAGGGTTGCCTAGGGCTATTCCATCTTTCGAGTACTGTAACAGCAGGACGAAGGCTAAGAATCACGTCAGAGTAACTCCATTCCGATTCTAAAACGTTTCTGAATCAAAACCAATCAAAATCTCAACATTTTTTTCGGGACTCAAAATCGAAAATTTTCATGGGCTATAGCCTTATGTGATTTTTGGGGTCAAAAATTTTGTGTCTTCGAATGTCTTGGAAGAGGTCTAATATCATTTCTTAAGTGTTAGAGAACAACGGATTTATAAATTGGAGGCTCTTTCGATCAGTTTCTTCGAGTTACAGAGTGTGATGACTGCCTAGGGGTATGCCAACTTTGAAGTACTGTAACAGTAAAACGAAGGCTAAGAATCACGTCAGAGTAACTCCATTCCGATTCTAAAACGTTTCTGAATCAATACCAATCAAAATCTCAACATTTTTTTCGGGACTCAAAATCGAAAATTTTCATGGGCTATAGCCTTATGTGATTTTTGGGGTCAAAAATTTTGTGTCTCCGAATGTCTTGGAAGAGGTCTAATATCATTTCTAAAGTGTTGGAGAACAACGGATTTATAAATTGGAGGCTCTTTCGATCAGTTTCTCCGAGTTACAGTATGTGAGGGTTGCCTAGGGCTATTCCATCTTTCGAGTTTTGTAACAGCAGGACGAAGGCTAAGAATCACGTCAGAGTAACTCCATTCCGATTCTAAAACGTTTCTGAATCAAAACCAATCAAAATCTCAACATTTTTTTCGGGACTCAAAATCGAAAATTTTCATGGGCTATAGCCTTATGTGATTTTTGGGGTCAAAAATTTTGTGTCTCCGAATCTCTCAGAACCTATCCAAAATCATTTCTTAAGTGTTAGAGAACAACGGATTTATAAATTGGAGGCTCTTTCGATCAGTTTCTTCGAGTTACAGAGTGTGATGACTGCCTAGGGGTATGCCAACTTTGAAGTACTGTAACAGTAAAACGAAGGCTAAGAATCACGTCAGAGTAACTCCATTCCGATTCTAAAACGTTTCTGAATCAAAACCAATCAAAATCTCAACATTTTTTTCGGGACTCAAAATCGAAAATTTTCATGGGCTATAGCCTTATGTGATTTTTGGGGTCAAAAATTTTGTGTCTCCGAATGTCTTGGAAGAGGTCTAATATCATTTCTAAAGTGTTGGAGAACAACGGATTTATAAATTGGAGGCTCTTTCGATCAGTTTCTCCGAGTTACAGTATGTGAGGGTTGCCTAGGGCTATTCCATCTTTCGAGTTTTGTAACAGCAGGACGAAGGCTAAGAATCACGTCAGAGTAACTCCATTCCGATTCTAAAACGTTTCTGAATCAAAACCAATCAAAATCTCAACATTTTTTTCGGGACTCAAAATCGAAAATTTTCATGGGCTATAGCCTTATGTGATTTTTGGGGTCAAAAATTTTGTGTCTCCGAATCTCTCAGAACCTATCCAAAATCATTTCTTAAGTGTTAGAGAACAACGGATTTATAAATTGGAGGCTCTTTCGATCAGTTTCTTCGAGTTACAGAGTGTGATGACTGCCTAGGGGTATGCCAACTTTGAAGTACTGTAACAGTAAAACGAAGGCTAAGAATCACGTCAGAGTAACTCCATTCCGATTCTAAAACGTTTCTGAATCAATACCAATCAAAATCTCAACATTTTTTTCGGGACTCAAAATCGAAAATTTTCATGGGCTATAGCCTTATGTGATTTTTGGGGTCAAAAATTTTGTGTCTCCGAATATCTTGGAAGAGGTCTAATATCATTTCTAAAGTGTTGGAGAACAACGGATTTATAAATTGGAGGCTCTTTCGATCAGTTTCTCCGAGTTACAGTATGTGAGGGTTGCCTAGGGCTATTCCATCTTTCGAGTTTTGTAACAGCAGGACGAAGGCTAAGAATCACGTCAGAGTAACTCCATTCCGATTCTAAAACGTTTCTGAATCAAAACCAATCAAAATCTCAACATTTTTTTCGGGACTCAAAATCGAAAATTTTCATGGGCTATAGCCTTATGTGATTTTTGGGGTCAAAAATTTTGTGTCTCCGAATGTCTTGGAAGAGGTCTATTATCATTTCTTAAGTGTTAGAGAACAACGGATTTATAAATTGGAGGCTCTTTCGATCAGTTTCTTCGAGTTACAGAGTGTGATGACTGCCTAGGGGTATGCCAACTTTGAAGTACTGTAACAGTAAAACGAAGGCTAAGAATCACGTCAGAGTAACTCCATTCCGATTCTAAAACGTTTCTGAATCAATACCAATCAAAATCTCAACATTTTTTTCGGGACTCAAAATCGAAAATTTTCATGGGCTATAGCCTTATGTGATTTTTGGGGTCAAAAATTTTGTGTCTCCGAATCTCTCAGAACCTATCCAAAATCATTTCTTAAGTGTTAGAGAACAACGGATTTATAAATTGGAGGCTCTTTCGATCAGTTTCTTCGAGTTACAGAGTGTGATGACTGCCTAGGGGTATGCCAACTTTGAAGTACTGTAACAGTAAAACGAAGGCTAAGAATCACGTCAGAGTAACTCCATTCCGATTCTAAAACGTTTCTGAATCAAAAACAATCAAAATCTCAACATTTTTTTCGGGACTCAAAATCGAAAATTTTCATGGGCTATAGCCTTATGTGATTTTTGGGGTCAAAAATTTTGTGTCTCCGAATGTCTTGGAAGAGGTCTAATATCATTTCTAAAGTGTTGGAGAACAACGGATTTATAAATTGGAGGCTCTTTCGATCAGTTTCTCCGAGTTACAGTACGTGAGGGTTGCCTAGGGCTTTTCCATCTTTCGAGTAATGTAACAGCAGGACGAAGGCTAAGAATCACGTCAGAGTAACTCCATTCCGATTCTAAAACGTTTCTGAATCAAAACCAATCAAAATCTCAACATTTTTTTCGGGACTCAAAATCGAAAATTTTCATGGGCTATAGCCTTATGTGATTTTTGGGGTCAAAAATTTTGTGTCTCCGAATGTCTTGGAAGAGGTCTAATATCATTTCTAAAGTGTTGGAGAACAACGGATTTATAAATTGGAGGCTCTTTCGATCAGTTTCTTCGAGTTACAGAGTGTGATGACTGCCTAGGGGTATGCCAACTTTGAAGTACTGTAACAGTAAAACGAAGGCTAAGAATCACGTCAGAGTAACTCCATTCCGATTCTAAAACGTTTCTGAATCAAAACCGAACGAAATCTCAACATTTTTTTCGGGACTCAAAATCGAAAATTTTCATGGGCTATAGCCTTATGTGATTTTTGGGGTCAAAAATTTTGTGTCTCCGAATGTCTTGGAAGAGGTCTAATATCATTTCTAAAGTGTTGGAGAACAACGGATTTATAAATTGGAGGCTCTTTCGATCAGTTTCTCCGAGTTACAGTATGTGAGGGTTGCCTAGGGCTATTCCATCTTTCGAGTACTGTAACAGCAGG
Organism: Caenorhabditis parvicauda; assembly: GCA_963978915.1. Taxonomy (NCBI): domain Eukaryota; kingdom Metazoa; phylum Nematoda; class Chromadorea; order Rhabditida; family Rhabditidae; genus Caenorhabditis; species Caenorhabditis parvicauda. The sequence goes on along the minus strand of OZ022254.1, from coordinate 13,891,766 downwards.
ACGAAGGCTAAGAATCACGTCAGAGTAACTCCATTCCGATTCTAAAACGTTTCTGAATCAAAACCAATCAAAATCTCAACATTTTTTCGGGACTCAAAATCGAAAATTTTCATGGGCTATAGCCTTATGTGATTTTTGGGGTCAAAAATTTTGTGTCTCCGAATTTCTTGGAAGAGGTCTAATATCATTTCTAAAGTGTTGGAGAACAACGGATTTATAAATTGGAGGCTCTTTCGATCAGTTTCTCCGAGTTACAGTATGTGAGGGTTGCCTAGGGCTATTCCATCTTTCGAGTACTGTAACAGCAGGACGAAGGCTAAGAATCACGTCAGAGTAACTCCATTCCGATTCTAAAACGTTTCTGAATCAAAACCAATCAAAATCTCAACATTTTTTTCGGGACTCAAAATCGAAAATTTTCATGGGCTATAGCCTTATGTGATTTTTGGGGTCAAAAATTTTGTGTCTTCGAATGTCTTGGAAGAGGTCTAATATCATTTCTTAAGTGTTAGAGAACAACGGATTTATAAATTGGAGGCTCTTTCGATCAGTTTCTTCGAGTTACAGAGTGTGATGACTGCCTAGGGGTATGCCAACTTTGAAGTACTGTAACAGTAAAACGAAGGCTAAGAATCACGTCAGAGTAACTCCATTCCGATTCTAAAACGTTTCTGAATCAATACCAATCAAAATCTCAACATTTTTTTCGGGACTCAAAATCGAAAATTTTCATGGGCTATAGCCTTATGTGATTTTTGGGGTCAAAAATTTTGTGTCTCCGAATGTCTTGGAAGAGGTCTAATATCATTTCTAAAGTGTTGGAGAACAACGGATTTATAAATTGGAGGCTCTTTCGATCAGTTTCTCCGAGTTACAGTATGTGAGGGTTGCCTAGGGCTATTCCATCTTTCGAGTTTTGTAACAGCAGGACGAAGGCTAAGAATCACGTCAGAGTAACTCCATTCCGATTCTAAAACGTTTCTGAATCAAAACCAATCAAAATCTCAACATTTTTTCGGGACTCAAAATCGAAAATTTTCATGGGCTATAGCCTTATGTGATTTTTGGGGTCAAAAATTTTGTGTCTCCGAATTTCTTGGAAGAGGTCTAATATCATTTCTAAAGTGTTGGAGAACAACGGATTTATAAATTGGAGGCTCTTTCGATCAGTTTCTCCGAGTTACAGTATGTGAGGGTTGCCTAGGGCTATTCCATCTTTCGAGTACTGTAACAGCAGGACGAAGGCTAAGAATCACGTCAGAGTAACTCCATTCCGATTCTAAAACGTTTCTGAATCAAAACCAATCAAAATCTCAACATTTTTTTCGGGACTCAAAATCGAAAATTTTCATGGGCTATAGCCTTATGTGATTTTTGGGGTCAAAAATTTTGTGTCTCCGAATTTCTCAGAACCTATCCAAAATCATTTCTTAAGTGTTAGAGAACAACGGATTTATAAATTAGAGGCTCTTTCGATCAGTTTCTCCGAGTTACAGTATGTGAGGGTTGCCTAGAGCTATTCCATCTTTCGAGTACTGTAACAGCAGGACGAAGGCTCAGAATCACATCAGAGTAACTCCATTCCGATTCTAAAACGTTTCTGAATCAATACCAATCAAAATCTCAACTTTTTTCCAGACCCAAAATCGAAAATTTTAATGGGCTATAGCCTTATGTGATTTTTAGGGTCAAAAATTTTGTGTCTCCGAATTTCTCGAAAACAGGCCAATATCATTTCTAAAGTGTTGTGGAACAAGTTGAGTTACCGTACCCCAAAGGTCGACGTCAGTAACTTTCCAGTAGTTGATGACGTGTAAATCGATGTTCATTTCGTGAAAGAGAATGACCGGTTAGTTTACGTCAAGCAAAAAGAGAAAGGTCATATTCCAGATGAGTTTGAGAAGAAAATCAGCACTCCTATGAACTCAGCCGAAGGGTTAGCAGTGGAAATCGAAGAACCTGCAAAGAATGAAATGAAGATGTTCGAGTCCACTGACATGTGTGTATCTGTTCTTATCGTAATAACCATTTCTCTTCCAGTAAATACTTCGAGGACGTCCAGGCATCTGTAATGAGTGCGAATCGAAAAATCGAAGCTGCTCAAAATAGAAGACGGTTGAAAATGAACAATATCGCTCAGCATTTGACACTTGAAGCGGCACATATTCTTTTTGTGAGTTACCATAGTCTCTGTAATTTCAATGTGGCGGGAACACGTCCTGCACATTTGTGGACAGATGAAGGCGTGTGCCGGCTACTATGCATACGCGTGCCTGCCTCAATCGAACGCGTCTTCATCTGTCCACGAATGTGCGACCACTGTCCGGACGCAATTATGCTACGTACCTGCCACATTGAAATTACAGAGAGTTATCGTATGCGTTTTTGCACCGGGACTGAACCAAGAACTAACTCGAGTCAATGTGTCTTTATTGACCAGATCGGACGCTTTTTTTGCCCCGGGATCGATCCAAATACTAACCTTAGTCAATGTGTCTTGCTCGGCCATTTCGGACGCTTCTTCGCTCTGGGGTTGATCCGAGTACTCTCCCATGGCAACGTGTTTTTGTTCCCAGATCGGACATTTTTTACTCCGGGACTGATCCAAGTACTAACCCCGATAAACGTGTCTTGCTCGGCCAAATCAGACACTTTTTTGCCCCGGAATCGATCCAAGTACTAACCCCGATAAACGTGTCTCGCTCGGCCAGATCGGATGCTTTTTTTCTCCACGATTGATCCAAGTACTAACCCCAGTCAATGTATCCTGTTGGGCCAGATCGGACATATTTACTCCGGGACTGATTCAAGTACTAATCCGAGTCAATGTGTTTTCGTTTCCAGATCGGACATATTTACTCTGGGACTGATCGAAGTACTAACCCCAATAAACGTATCTAACACTGCCAGATCGGATGTTTTTTTGCACCGGGATCGATCCAAGTACTAACCCCAGTCAATGTGTCTTGTCGCGCCAGATCGGACAGCAAGCTCCATTTTGCGTCTCCTCCGACAGAGATCGATCTCAATACATCCCCTAGTCAAACAGTTTTCAGAACAACAAGATGAAATTCGACAACAAAGTGGCCAAGATCGAGGAGCACTATTCAAGTGTCGAAAAACAACACGCAGAAAAAACTGAGTTCTATCTGAAAGAAATTGACGAAAGGGTTCTGACCACACGTCATCTGGTCATTCAACTTCTGGACAATCTAACAGCCGACACCATACTTTTATATGACAAAACTGACCAGAACGTTCTCGAGGTGAGCTTTCATCGCTTGGCTCCGCCCATTCTCATTCTCCAGTTTCAGAGAGTCCGATTCCTCATTCAACAGTGTGCCAACAGCTGCGAAGCGGCCTACGAAAACTTTGAATCTCAAATCTCCTTCCGAATGCTCCAATCACGTGAGACCGATCACCAGTAAATGTTGATTTCGGTCATACTATGCGTAAATTAGACAGTTTATACAAGCAATTTGAGAAAGTAACATAAAGCGATGTGAAATTTCTGGATAAAAAGGATAAAACTGAATTATCACAATAAGTTTGATGGTAGAATTAGGTCGTGCGGAAAAAAAAGTATTGGGTATAACTGGCATATCGTGATAAAAGTGAAAAAATGACTCTTGTTCTTGTCGGCTAGGTTTCGACTAGATTGTATGAAATGTAAAATTTCATTTTCACTCAAAACGATAGAACGCGTCTTTAGCCTAGTGGATAAGACACTTGCTTTCAAACTTTGACGCTCGGGTTCAATATTTCTCTCTAGCGAGTGATCATGAGATTCAACATTCCATACTTCTAGTAAATTTTTGACTTATTTGAATCGCGTTTTCTTGATTATCGCTATCTTTTCAATATACTTCAAGAAAAAACACCATTTTTGAATTTCGCGGGAAAAATTTACGTTCTCATTCATCCACATTTGCACTTTTTCTTTTCCTTCACTCCGGATAGAGGAACACCACGTGCTGGCGATGGTTGGTTTGGTGGGTTGGCGAGCTTCGCTTGGAGCACCAGTTGAGTTATACATTGGAACATCTGGAAGTGGTTTTTGAGATTTCTCATTAGTTTTAGTATCAAAAATGGCTTAAAAACATCTCCCCGCACTTTTTATTACCTCGGAGCTTATCATAACATGTGTATAATGATAACTTAGTTTTTACCTAAATTATTCGGACAGCGGAAAACAGAATGATTTTTATATGAATAAACTTATAGACGCGAGATCATAATTGAAACAATTTCGACCGCTTTTGACTATTTTTTCGCACTGAAGAATGAAGATTAACATTTTAGACTTTTCAGTTTTCTTCAATTTTTCCATAACAAAAACCAACCGGCTCAACATTCTTGTCCGTTTTCGCGCTAGTCTCAAAGAATCTGATATTTATGGCTTCCGCGTATTGACGTGCGTCGGACTCCAGGACGACGCGTCGGTCTTCTTCTTCACACTTGTTTCCGACTGAAAGATTATTGATTGATTTAAAGTTGAAACAATACTTCAAACTACGCTCCGTGAGAAATTTCATTTTTCATGTTTTTTCAAGTGATTTTCATCGAAAAAAATGACAGATTAAAAATGAAAGTTTTTTCGCAAAAAAACAATTGAAAAAATTATCGATTGATTTGAAGTTTGGACAATGCTCCAAATGACAGTGCCTGGGAAATATCAATATTCACAAATTTTCAACACTAAATTTTTTTTGAAGAAATTTTTCACCCCTTTACAAATGACAGTACTTGAGAAATAAAGGTAGTTACAAATTTAAAACCCGGTTTTTCAAATTACGCTTCGTGAGAAATTTCATTCTGCATACCTTTCTCCTGTTTTTTCAAAGAATTTCTATCAGAAAATGGTACAAATTGGAACTTTTTCGAAGTAATTCAATCAAAAACAGATTATTGTAAACTTAAAAGGCCGGAACCATGCTCCAATCGACACTGACTAACAAACTCAATTATGCAACGTTTTTAAATGCTTTTCAACGACGGAGTCCTAGAAAGACGGGAGTGAGGAATTTGACACACTGTAAAAACCCGTGTTCATGACGTCATGTATTAATCTCAATCTGCAATCTGCAGCCAACAGTTATATCCTTTTGTAATAAGCTTAGGTTAGGTTGGAAGAACAACTTTTGTGAAGAGCCAACTCTTGGATACCCAAGTACACTGTTAAATTGAGCATTTTATGATGTGTCAAATTCCTCACTCTCGTCTTTTTAGCACGGCGTTTTTCAACGTAACTTTATGAAAAAAAAAACGAACCCAAAATCTTCTGGACAGTGTCGCAGTTGTTGTCAATCTCGTGCAACCACCGTTTGATGTTACTGAATGATTCTCCATTCGTGACGTCATAGACCACTACAACGCCGTGAGTGCCACGATAGTATCTGAAACTTGGTTTAGAATATGGGCACGACTGCTCAGAAATAGAAGTCCGTGGAAGACAGCATAATCTGCCAACCATCACAGCTGTAGCACACACTGCGGCAAAGGCAGTTGAAAAGTGTAAGCGAAGCACGGTGTAACACATTCGGCCATTCCAAAAGTGGGCGTACCGGGGGTGGGACAACCAAGGATGGTCGGTCAAAAATCGCTTAGTTACAAAATTTTCAAATCGAGGCCTCAACTACATTTTCGATATCAATACTGGTTGATCTCCCCAAAATATCTTACAACAACTTTAACAACAATTTTCTTATTCATTAGGGACTAAAATTGAGCAGAATACATGGAATAAATGGGCAAAAATACCAAAAGACGGCTGCAAAGCGGTCATCCGGAGCGTAAATTTAAATCTATTGATTGGGATCGAATGATTCGCGCCTTTTTTGAAACGCCACCTCCACTCGATTTTTTTGATCTTGGCACTCCGTGCGAAGCAAATCGATAGAGTAGATCAAATTTCAGTTACTGTAGTTCAAAAAAAGTTTACTTTCTCTAATTTTTTCGTCCCATATTCACAAATCGTAACGTAAAAATGTTTGAAGTAAGTGAAACTATCGTTGCGAACAGTCCGCAACGTTCAATATGTCTAGTGAAACTTTTTAAAAAATACAAACACTATCGAAAATGAAAGCGGAGGTCGGCAGAGCGGTTGCGAAGCGGTTTTATTGTCTTATGCCTTTGCCGAGGTGTGTAGCATGAATTGTTCTCAATTTGCAATCTACAACCAACAGTTATTTCCTTTTATAATTGGCTTAGGTTAGGTTGGGAGAACAACTTTTGTGAAGAACCAAGACTCGGATACTGAAATCAAGCATTAAATCGAGCAAAAATGATGCCGTGAGGATTGGCAGATTATGCCGTCAGCAGCGGGTCTGAGAAATGGAAATATTGAAAATATTTTTTTTGAAAATAAGTACAATACACTTTTTTGAAGGTTTTTAAAAAATCTATTGAAAGCGACGCGATTCTCCTCATAATCATCTTAAATCTTCAATAATGGTTTCTAACAAACTTTAATCAGAGATATATCGGGGGAAAACCCGTGTAAGATTTCACTGTGTAAAAATCAAAATTTTTTTTGAAAATGATTTTTTAAAATATAGTTTTTTGAAGACATTCACTATCTCTTGAAAGTGACTGTCGAAAGATTTCTTCAAAAAGTTGAAGGAGGAAGGTGATATTTTCTACCATTTTTTTGAAAGTCCATCGGTCATAATGATATTCGACCCATGTTTTTCAAGCAAAATCTCACGTCGAAGTAATCGTCCTGAACCGTTCCTGACCAGCCGTGTCCCAGATTTGAAGTTTGACCCGCTGACCGTTGACCTCTACCGTGCGGATTTTGAAGTCGACTCCGATTGTTGTGATGTAACTTTCTGGAAGATGTTTGTAACTACTCAATTCACAACAACGATTGCTATCTTAAGAAAATTTTATGAAACAAACATAGTGTAATGTTTGAACAGGGCATCACTACCCCACCCTGTAATCACTATCTCTACTCAACACAGCTCAAGTTAACAGATCGGACGGTGGTCCTTTAAAGTGATGCTTCCGATCCAAGGACTATCTATACTCAACATAGCTCAAGTTAACAGATCGGACGGTGGTCCTATCAAGTGATGCTTCCGATCCAAGGACTATCTATACTCAACATAGCTCAAGTTAACAGATCGGACGGTGGTCCTATAAAGTGATGCTTCCGATCCAAGGACTATCTATACTCAACATAGCTTAAGTTAACAGATCAGACGGTAGTGTGGTAAAGTTATGATCTCCGAACCAAAGACTATCTCTACTCAACATAGCTCAACCTTACAGATCGGATGGCAGTCTAATAGTGGAAGCGTTGGCTTCTGACTGTCTCTACTTAACACATCTCAACCTAACAGATCGGACAGTGATCCTTTGAAGTTATGACTTTTGATCCAAGTACTATCTCTTCTCAACATATCTCACCCTAACATACCGGACGGTAATCTGATCTAGTGACCCTCATCGATCCAAGAACTATCCCCACTCAACCTATCCCCAGTTATCAGTCCGCCACGGTGCCATCTATTCATAGTTACCAACCGTGAGAAAAGGTTCAAGCACTCACCAGAGAAGACATTCTCAGCGAATCTCAACAGCAAGCTGCTCTTGCCAACTCCAGAATCACCAATGATCAGCAGCTTGAAGAGGTGGTCATAGTCACGGGGACCAGACATTTCTGGAAACGGGTGACGTCATTAGAGGAAGAGGGAGAGAGCGTGGGGAAGGTGGAGAGACGAGGGATAAGATATTTAACAGATCAAACTGTATCAAAAACCATCAAAACAATACAATTAGTAAATTTATTTGGCATCGGGCGAGGCAATCATAGCAAAATAACAAGTGTGAGATCATTAAAATAACTTTAAACATAAAATCAACAATAAAGTTCAAAGTCGATACGGGCGGTTGGGTTGAATTTTGCTGTGGACACTCTGCGGGCCAGCCCTTTGGCTTCAAGCTCTCCCTTTTCTTGTTTTTCGAGCATCTGCTCCGAGGTGAACGGGCCCTGTGGGAAATTTTCGTTTTAGACTATCGGGAAAAAATATTATTCCGTATTTTTTGAGCATAAATACAAAACTTTTGACAACTTTCGAAAAACAAATTTTCATTCGATTTTCAAATAGTATTACCACTGTTTTCAATGTAGGAGCTTTATTTCATGAGATCTAGAAATTTTTTCAGATCATTTCCGGAAAAATCTTATAATCATCATAAAAGTTGAAAAACTTGTTTGAAGGAAAATTTTATAATAAAGATTTTTATATATTTTAGTTATTAGATGTTTCTCAGACCTTTTTGATAAGTATTTATAATGATAATCAAGCCAGAACGGGCGTAACTGAACTTGAATAGACCTCTCAGAGTATCAAAATTCAATAGTTTCGATATTTCAGAAAAATATCACAGCAGAATTGTCAAAACGATAGCTTTTTGTGGCTCGAACTTTTCCTATCAAGTTTTTAGTTCAAAATTACCTGAATAGGGGTATTCTCCTGATCATCCTTCTTATATTCCCACAAGACCTTTTCGGACTCCAGATCGGCAGAGGTAGTTGGTGCAACTTCAGCTGCTGAAAGATTTGAAATTGTAGATCAAAATTTTTTTACTGTAGTTTTGTCCATTATACGCAAAATTTGTTCCTATAGCCTCAAAACTGTCAAAAGTCTTACTGTAATTTTCATTCGTGATGGGTGAAAACTTTGATATTTTTAGTTAGGAAATAGTAGATAGCATCCTCATACTGTAGCTTTTTCCCTGATAGGTAGAAAATGTTTACTGTAGTCTCGTCAACAGTGAATCAAACAATTTCACTGTAGCTTTTTAATGACAGTTTATTATCTTACTGTAGTTTTACCAATGATAGATCAAAAACATCTCACCGTAGTTCGGTTAGTGGCATGTAGAAGGTTTTTCACTGTAGGTAAGAAAATGGTAGATCGCAAAACATCGTTACCGTAGTGAGACAGAAAAAGAAGCATTTTAACTAAAGCTTGATGTTTCAGTTGTCATTATCGGTCAGAAAAAACTATTTATGCTCGTTTTATGAAATATTTCAATTTAAAAAAAAACCT